>CAJQZJ010001511.1:4358050-4375244 GCA_907164525.1 Lophiomys imhausi | reverse complement strand
GGAAAGGAAAGGAAAGGAAAGGAAAGGAAAGGAAAGGAAAGGAAAGGGAGGGAGAGAGGAGAGGAAGGGGAAGGGGAAGAGGAGGGGAAAGGGAAGGGAAGGGAAAGGGAAGGGGAAGGGGAGGGGAGAGGAAAGGGAAAGGGAAGAGGAGGGGAAAGGGAAGAGAAGGGAAAAGGAAGGGGAAGGGGAGGGGAGAGGAAAGGGAAGGGGGAGGGGAGGGGGAGGAGAAGGGAAAAGGGAAGGGGAAAGCGAAGGGGGAGGGGAAAGGGAAAGGGAAGAAAAGGAAGGAAGGATGGATTGAGAAACTAGGTAGTACTTACCAAAGAAAGCACAAGTGAAATGAAGTGAAATATAATTGTATGTGTTTACTTATTATAAATATATTATGTATATTTAGTTCAGACTTTAAAAATAAAAGGGTTAGTACTAGACTTGAGAAAAAATATTTGAGTTTGTTTTATCTTCAGGGAAAATTTGGAAAGTTTAAGAAGTATGTAGCTCACAGCACACATGTCACAAATGTTCGCTGGACTTATGATGACAGCATGCTGGTTACCCTGGGAGGAGCAGATATGTCCTTAATGGTATGGACAAATGAAATGGAGAGCTATCGAGAAAAAAAGTCCTGCGATAGTGAAGAGTCTGATATAGATTCTGAAGAAGATGGAGGTATGTTATTTTAAAACATTTAACAAAAATACAGGAAAAATGAGCTCCACTGATCTAAAACTACAGAAGTTAAAAATGATAATTGTGTTATGAGTGTTTGGGTCAGTTTTACAACAAAATTGCTTTTGTGATTCAGGTGTGGTATGTATTGATGACTTAGATATTACCTGTAAGATAGCCGATCATTAAGTAAGTGCTGTTAAAAGCTTTTATGTTATTGAACTTTATATTTAAAAATAATTTTGATTCTCTTAATGTGCCCATTATATCAGTAATTATAAAAATAGAGGATGAATAATTTAACCACTCACACATAACAGTTGAGGGTATATACTAATGTATGTGTATACTTATGTGCATAATATTTTTAACAAAAATGAGAAAATTGAACTCATTTTTGTAGCTTCAGTAATGTACAATTAGTGATAATTACATATTATTAAATATTCTTCACATGCATTTTTAGCTGCATATTTAGTAATGCACCTCTAATAGTTTATATAATTGGAAGAAGATGAATTTATGATAATATAATTGATCACCTTATCATTTAATAACATTTATATTTTGATGATAGGCTATGACAGTGATGTTACAAGAGAGAATGAAATTAGTTACACCATTAGAGCCTTATCAACTAATATTCGCCCCATGTTTGGAGTCAAGCCTCATTTGCAACAGAAAGAGCCATCGGTTGATGAGAGGTAATAATAAAGTTTAAAGTTTGATAAGGAAAAAGTATTGGCATAAAAATTCGAATTATGTCTATTTTTTATAGAAGCTAATAGCAGTATTGATTAATGTGGTTGTGATCCACTGTCAGAAACTGTCCTCATGTACTTTTGGTGTTGACTCTGTTTGCAAGGAGTTCGGGAAATGTTACATCAATACATAAAGTTACTATGATTGGATTAATCTTATTTTCTGACTTTCATAAGGGTGTGATAGATTGGGGAAGAGATAGCAGCATGACTCACTCTTTAAAAGCCTTGCATGTGCACCCTCAATGAGAGGTAGCGGTCATTACTTCAAATATTTTACAAAAATAGGTTCAAGTGTCGCCTGTCTTGAATGGCAATTACTGGTCTTGATGTGATATGGAACAACATATACAAATCAATTTATGAAAAGAAAACTATGTGTATTTCTGTTCACACATACAAGTGTGTGTGTGTGTGTGTGTGTGTGTGTGTGTGTGTATGTGTGTGTGTGTGTGTGTACATGTATACAAGTGCCTGTAGAGGTCAGACACAGACCGTGGCTGTTGGCTGTTTTTCTTAGGAGCCATCCATCTTTTTCATCTTTGTTTTTGTTTTTGTTTTTTTTTTTTTTTGAGACAGTCTTTCACTGGCCTGGAATTCCCCAAATAGGCAAGTCTGGCTGGCCAGGGAGTCTCAGGGTTAGCACCTGGGTTTTTTCCCATAGGTTCTGAAGACTGAACTTAGGCCTCATGCTTGTAAGGCAAGTACATGGACTATTTCCCCAGCCCAGTGGAGAATTTTTTAGTAAAGTCTTAGTTGAGAAGAGAATTTGACCAGTGTTTTCCAAGTCAAGGATGGAGAACAGTTAAGAGGCATTTGGGGTTGGGACTGTAGTCTGATGATAAAGCTTTTGTTAGCACTCGTGAGGCCTTGGGCTGTATCTTCAAAATCACAAACAGAACAAAATAACACAGACTCCACACGTGAGAAGGTTGAAATAGTAGAAGACCTTATCCAGAAACAGTGAGAAACAGAGAGGTGGCGGTGAGTGGGATAGCAGTGACTTCTGGAGAAGGCTGTGATGAGGGGAGCTTTATTATAAGATGTTCATATTTGATGGAAAAGCCAAAAAAAAGTGGGGTTAATGCTCAGGAACAGGGGTGAACTGCAAATAATTATGGGGAAGGAGAGAGCTAGGCACTCTGAGGCCTCACAGCTGCCAGTATTCCCAAGCAGTGCAGCTCCTTTCTGCTTCAGGTGCCCAGATTGTCCATAGAATACCCTAGGTAAGAACAGCGGGCGGTCATCTGAAGAGGGTGAGTGTGCATTTGCTCTATGTGAAGAGGCAAAGGAGAAAAGCATTTTGAGGAAAGTCATTATGCCGTGATCTGAATACTTGTATTAAGATTCAGGGTAAGGCAGCTTGCTAGAAGATAGTGTCTAGTGCTGGGTTCATACAATTGGAGCCAGTCAAGGGATAGAATACCCATTTCTGTCATTTACCAGTTGTGTGACCATGAAAAAATATTCATCTGTTCTTGTATCTTCACTGGCAGAATGAGGGCTGTAATCCTTATCTGTGGATTATTTCAAGTTCTAAATAAAATAATCAAGAATTAAATTAAGTGTTAAGGATTAAGAAATAGATCTTATGCTTTACTTGTTTAAATAGTTTTATATTTTAATGTTAGTCATTAAATGTTAATCAGTTACTTCATAAGCAGTTAATCATCGAATCATCTACTTTAAAGGAAATATTTCTGATGACAATTGATTGCTACTATATTTAGTTAATTCTTTGTGGATATTTTTCTGAATGATTTTAACAATGTTATGACTTTTTCAATAAATACAGCAAATATTTTATACCTAAGGTAGTTAATTTTTAATCAAATTTCTAGTATTTTAATTAAAATATCCAAAATCTGTTATAAAATTAGAAGTTTTGTATTTTCTTAAAGTTCTTTCGATGTTCCTTTTATTCTAGTATTCTGCTTACTTATTGTTATATATATTCACCATCAATTTCCTAATATGTTTCCCTACTTTCTTCTCCTTTTCAAAGACAGGGGGTAGTAAGGTAAGTGTTTTATTAAAAAACATATTCTATTAAAATGTTTATTATTCTATTTTGATCCTTAGAGTGTTTCAGGCCATTAATTTTTCTTATAAAACATTAAGTTATAGTTGACAAAAATAATTAGAAAATAATATGTAGTTGTTATTTTGAAAGTAGGCCTTCGTTATAAGTTAGTTTTACAAGTGACTTTTCATGGACTAAAAAGATTATTTAGTTTATAAACATTTGTTCTGTTTAATGATGTTTAATATATTCATTCATTTAAAAATTATTTATGTTTAACAATATTACATAGATAAGAAAGTGGTGGCTTGCAGCTACCTTCAGGGAGATGAAAATGTCTTCAGAACAATTCTAAAGGAGACAACATGGAAATGAGTCAATTTTAGAAGTAAATCTAAATTTTACTAAATTTTAGAAGACCGCAAATTGTATAAAAGTGATGGGAGTTAAGGATGAAAATACATTTGAGACCAAATTGTTCAGAAACCCAGTTTGTATCCTTGAATGATTTTACAGCAGGAATTATCTGGGAAATCCATTATGCATTTTCAACAGAGTGATATATGCAAAGATGAGTCCAGTCTGTGGCTTTGATCTCTGAAGATTCCCACATAATTTTACATAAACTTGATAGAAATGAAGCGCACAGACCTAGCACATATGTAAAGTAGCGTTTAGTGCTGAGCGCCACAGTAAAGGAAACCTAGCCGTTCTGGGTACCGCAGAAGAAACAGTGAAGCCAAGTTGGAAGCTGCTTCTGAGAACACTCAGTTATTTACCAATCACTTGCTTGAGACCATGAAGCTAAGTAGAGATGTAATTGTTGTCTTGGATAATGACAGCTTCTTATGTGAAGTAACCTCAGGGTCGTAAGTGTGCATGCTCATGTGTTGGACAACTCTGGCAGGAAAGTGTGCTGGGAGACTGCTGTGATCCTGTTCAGTTCTGTTAGTGACTATGCTGCTATTACTCGCCTCCCGCCCCTCGGTCTGACCCAGGCCTCAGGTGACAGGCCAGTGTTCTAGTACAGCTATATCATCAAACCCTTGTGGTTTTATTTCATTTTATTTCAGTGTTATGAGACAGAATCTTGAAGTGTAGCCAGAGCTGGCTTGAGGTCCTTTCTCCTCAGCCATCCAAATGCTGGGATTTCAGTCACATGCCACCTGCCAGGCTTCATTCTGCTGTTTAGGGAATTTTCCCCTTTGGGGTGAGAGTGGGAGGTGGCTTTGTTTGGAGACAGAGTCCTGCTATATAGATCTGGTTGACCTGGCACAAATAGTGCTGCTCAGGCTAGCCTTGAACTCACAGCAGTCCTTCTGCCTCACCTTCCACAGTGTGCTGACATTAAGACAAGTACCACCACACCCAGTTGGCATTTTTCTTTGGTAGCCCAGCCCCAAAGTCAGCAAGGCCCTGAGTGACTGAGTCTGCTTGCTTGAGTAGATGATACCTAGAGAACCTTCTTAGCTCTGAATGGTGGTCTTATTAGATAGTTTCCTTAAAAGTGGCCCAGTGATTCCTCGCTAAGGTTCTCTTTTCCTTTCTTTTTTTAATAATTTATTTTTTATTTCTTCAAGTTACATCTCAATCACAATCCCCTCCCTACTTCCCCTCCTGTCCCACCCTTCCACCTTCTTCCCCCTCAACTCCCCATCCTCTTCCCTTTTTTTTTTTAAGTTTAAGGTATATCTTTTCCCCCCAACAGCTCCCCCTTTCAGTCCAACAAATGGTTCTTTCTCTTATAACAATAAATACAATAAAAAACAACAGAAATAAATATGCCACAATTATAAGAGTTATATGGCTTAGCATACATTCCCGATGTCCAGTCCATATGTATTTGGCACCTGACTTTAACATTCTACTATCTAACCATCTCCATGAGTTTTAAAGTTCTGTATCTAACTCAGCTTTCATACTAACTTGCATCACAATTTTAAAAACATCTTCTTAGATCCAGAACACCCTCTTGATTCCTAAACAACTCAAAATTTAACTATGAGACTCTGGCTATCTATTCTTCAACCACCTCAGAGACCTGAGAGGGATAAATATATCTGATTATATAGGAAGTGCAGGGCCTGCAGCTTCCAAAACTAAGAAATGACATACCCGTGGCTGCCTGGACAGTTCCCATTTTCTTTCCATACATTACAGCATCAATATTCAGCCGTTTGGCCCCATTTCTATGACAGACATTGATTGTAAAGCAGGAATTTGTCCTTTTTAGACAGCATTCTGTCTACAGTTGAAGCAAGGGGTTTTTCTTGCCAAGACATAGGTTTGCCACTAGTTCAACCATCTCCAATTGGAGATTCTTCAATGCTCATCTTCTACTTGGAGTAGAGTAGGGGATGCTGTCAGGAGCTGACATGTCTCGATATCAAAAAAAAAAATCTTAGGTTAAGAAAACATCTTTGAAAGAACAATGATAAGATTTAATACTTTGCTTGAATAACACTCTAAAATTTACCACAGAACATTCTCATATGTCTTCACGTTTTAGCTTCTGATTTCTTTGCCATTAATTGAATATTTTAAGCTTTTCTTATGTACAGTAATAAACTAAAAACAAGCCTCTAATGGATGAAATATAGTTTAGCTGTGCTAAACCTAACAGTATTTGATTTTGTGAGATACTATAATGATGTTTAAAGTTCAAATATGTGTGATAATTCTTCTCCTTTTTTATCTGCTGCTGAGAAGAGGATCCAGGTAACCCTCTCCTTGCTATGTTTACAAGACCAAATTTGTTTTTATCATCTCTCCTACTTGCCATTAATGAGTGATGATACTTTGTTCTTTACCTCTGTTTCCACTTTTTCTCCCTCTGAAGGAATGACATCTGAATTATTTGACTTATATAAGTCACTATATTACTAAAAGTTCATGCATAATTTTACAAGTCAAATTCATTTTAAGCAGTAATGTGATTTATATAAATAATCCCTATAAAAAATAAAATAGTAATTGTTACATAAGGTTATATAGATGAAACTTGCTAATGGAGTTAGAATTAAAACTATCAGATATTTAGGCCCGGCGCTGGTGGCGCACGCCTTTAATCCCAGCACTTGGGAGGCAGAGGCAGGCGGATCTTTGTGAGTTCGAGGCCAGCCTGGTCTACAAAGCGAGTCCAGAACAGCCAGAGATACACAGAGAAACCCTGTCTTGAAAAACCAAAAAAAAACTATCAGATATTTACACATTGTATAAAGTTCACCAACAAAATTGACTTGGGAGAAAAGCCAGACTTTTTATCTTCTTTGAAATATTCCTGGTAGGAATATTCTTAAATGATAAATGTTATAAATTTAGTTCTGTTTTTACTTATGGAAATTCAAAATATGAACATTTTAATTTTGAATTTCTTTAATAACTTCAAACCTTATATATTTTTGATCAAGATATTTTTATGACATCAGTCAGTCATGCTTGGTACATACTATTTCATGCTCTATGTGAATATATATATATATATATATATATATATATATATATAATTATAAAACACTATTCTACAGTACTCAGGATCAAATGTAGGCTTTGCTTATTGTAAGGCACCATGTTTCCACCAGGCCAGATTTCCAACATTCTGCATTTATTCATAGTACATGTTCAATATGCAGCCCTCAGGGCTCAGTGGTTAAGAACACTGGCTATTCTTGCAGAGGATTGGGTTCAGTTCCCAGTACTCTGTGGTGGTTCATAATCATCCTTAATTACATTTCCAGGGCATCTGACATGTCTTCTGACCTCTGTGGGCTCCTGCACGTGTGTGTTGCATGTACATATATACTCAGACATGCACTAATGTGTACATGCATACACATACAATTAAATATTTTTTTAAAAAATGCAATACTTCTTTTAGCTTTGCAAATAAGTAACTTGACAGTAATTTTGACATTTATTTATATGGCTTTAGTAATTTATTGAATGTTGCAAGTTTTTATAAAATTAATGAGTATCGTTTCTAATTTAGTTATAAATTAAATATTTAAAATTTAGAGAGGAGTTAATGAATGATTTAGATTTAGTGTTCAAATTATAAAATATTTAAATATTGGTTGAGATAGATTAGTAAGTGGCTTTTTATTAAATTAAATTAAAATTTAAAAAAATTAAATTAAAATTAAATAAAAGTTCTTACAAAAGTGCCTCTGCAATTATATAATTCAAAATATGAATCTATGCTCTGTTAGAATAGAGAACAGTTTAGTATATTCTGAAAAGAGAAGACAGACCTTGATTCAAGAGCTATTATGTAGGGAAAGGTGATAAATAGTCCATGGACAGATTAGGGAAGAGGAAATTTGGAGACCGTAGTGGTGGTAATGACCTTTTATGGGGTGTTGTATGATTTACATTGCTTTGTAACTGTAAAATGTCTTTCTTGAATAACTTTCTGGTGTTGATGCCATTCATCATCACGAGGGAATTCTGGCAGTGGAATAAAGAGTAAAGAGCATGGAGGAGCTCGAAGGAACATGGGGGAGCTCGGGGGAACATGGAGGGATATGAGTTTGAACTCGTGTAAATTATGTTACCAACAGTGTAGAAAGTTCATGAAAATGCTATTCAAATTCACTGTCAGGATGTTTTATATATCTGCTATATGAGCCAGAACGGATGCTTTAGAGCCATAATCCAGGCTTGATGATAATGCACCCATCCATAAATGTTTGAGTATGTCAAACTGACATTTTTACATTTGTCTATTCCTATGCTATGTTATTTACATTATGAGACACATACCAAAAGACATTTAAAGTAAAAATGAATCTGAATATTGTTTCTTTCTACATTAGAAGTTATAAAGATACAGAGAGCACAGTCTAGTGGAACGAGAATAGGCTCCCTTTGGGATGAGTGATGTTTGTGGCGGGCAGGTTGGCAGACCCAATGGAGGCCCCAGGTGATCTTCCTTGCCTCTTCCCACCCCTCTGTTCCAGGCCCCCAGTGAGTCGGGCCCCACCTCAGCCGGAGAAACTTCAGTCAAACAATGTCGGCAAGAAGAAAAGACCTATAGAGGTAAGGAAAAAAATTTTCCTTATATTCCTAAGCTTCCTTTTTTTTTAAGTAAAACATTCAAGTTTTGCCATTAATTCATGAAACCAGGTATATTGAATTATCTTTTCTTGGTTGGTTGTAAAATTTGGTTGCTTAATTCTTACTCAAGTCTGAAATTTGGATTGATATCCTCTGCTTCTCTTAATTTCAAATGAGTCTTTTACTCTTGTATAAATAATGGACTGAATTGATCTGTATCTTGGAGAAAGTCTGAATGTGAATTTATATGAATGGTTTGCCCAGGGAAGTGCAGACACCTTGGTGGTGTCTTATAGCTAGTAAATTGATTTTAAAGTTAAATATTAAATGTACTATTTCAGGAACTTTTTACTTCATGTGATACTTTTAATATATACAGAGGGATTTATTCAACTCTTCTCCCCTCTTCAAACAAGAAACCTTCTTGCAGGCATTTCATAATGTCAGTGTCAGCAGCAGACAAGCACCTTGTGCTTGGTCCAGCATGAGAAAGGTGGACAGCTGTAGGAGGGGTGACCGCTGTAGCTCTCTCTCCCAACACCCACAAGGGCAATGGAAACGAATTCTTCTACTTGAAGGGTTCTCTGCTAGAACTTTACCCATCACTTGTCAGAAACAACTTTGAGTTCTCCTGAGTATTTAATTTGGATATAACTTATCATAAATATGTAGAACAAATACTTGGACTGTCAATGAATACAAACTGAAACATTCCCTTTGGACATAAGAAATGTGTCAATGTTTAACTTAAATCTATTCTCTTGGATTGAGATGACTTTGTGATTCCCTTCTCCTTCCTATAAGTATTGAAAAATATGGAATTTATGTTTCCATTTTACATAAAAATATATATGTCTAGGGCTGTTGCACCCATGAAGTCACAGCAGTATGGTAGTATGGTTACCTGCATAAGATTCAGTCCACCAATACTCCACCACCAATAGGGAAGAGACTCAGAGGCCCTTCTCCCTGAGGAGCTGTAGACAGCTGAGGGAATAAAATCATTTTCCTCAGGGGTGCAACCCCTAGTAAGTTGCCCTTTCTTAAGTAAATAACTACTACCCATGCACATGCAAACAGCAGCAGTCAAAAGGAAATGAGGCACCAAAAATGGGAAAGTAGGAAGGAACTTTTGGGGAAGACAGGGTTCAGTGGGAGGAGGAGGGTAATAAGAGGATAGTGTGTGAAGATAAAGCGTGTGTGCGTGTGTGTGTGTGTGTGTGTGTGTGTGTGTGTGTGTGTGTGTGTGTGAAATCATGAAAGGCTAAATAAAGAAAAATTAAGATGCCTAGATGCCTAGCTTAAATTTGGGCTAGAAGTTTATAAAATACCTGAAGCACATTCTCCCTTTGACAGAAAATACTAGTACTCTCTGTATCACACAGCTCTGGTGAACATGTAGGCTGAGGAAGGATGGAATGTACAATGGTTTTTGTTGTTGTTACAGGACCTTGTGTTGGAGCTTGCCTTTGGCTATCGGGGCAGAGACTGCAGGAACAATGTGCACTACTTAAATGATGGTGATGATATAATTTATCATACTGCCTCTGTTGGAATTCTGCACAATGTTGCTACAGGTAAGACATCTTAATTCTCTGTATGCACACTTTTAAATTCAGAACATTTTATTTATCAGCATAAAATTATTTGTTAAAGCTATAAATAGTATTTTTACTTAACTTATTTAAATTTTGGGATTTTTATTTGTTTGTTTTGCTTTTTCAAGACAGGGTCTCACTATGTAGCTCTGGAATTTTTTTTTCTTTTTTGACATAGGGTTTCACTGTCAAGCTTTGGCTGGCCTGGAACTTCTTATGTAGACCAGGCTGGCTTTTAACTCATAGAGAGATCTGCCTATCTCTGCTGGGATTAAAAGCTTGTACCACAACACCGGGCTTAAATTCTGTTTTTAAAAGATGAAAGATTTGTATGTTCTGAAGGGAAACCAGAATGGCAAATACTATTTTAAATGTATATGAGAGTTAATCTAAAATTTTAAAAAAGTTTTATATTGTAGCTCTTTCTTTGTCTGTTCTGAGATAGCATTATTATCCAGGTTAGAACTATTTGTGTAGCCCAGGCTTTCCTCACTAGCCATCCTTCTGCCGTTGCTTCGTGAGTTCTGTGCTCTTGTGCCACAATATTTCAGTCTTAAGAGAGTATGATCCAGCAGAAGTATATTTCATAATGCTAAGTCTCCACGGGTGTCTATTAGAAGTGAAACTGCATGTATTTAAAAATACGTTTTATTGTGAAAAAAAATGATTTTACCATTAAGATTCTTTTTTCCAACACCTTCATCATGAGAATAAACCATTTGGGAAAATAGTCTTTGAACATAGCAGAGAAGCTTGTGGGACAAGTGGTAACTGAGGTAGAAGTAAATGAGGTGACTTTCCTCAGGCTGTGGAGAGCTAAGCAAGAAAGCTGAGAGCTTCTTACCTGTGGCTCCACTGATGAGCCCTTGTGTAGTCCAAGAAGGTGAGAAAGTACTTCTTGATGTTTGTTTGATCAGTTTGGTGAAGAACAAATGAAGTTCTCTCGACATCATGTGATGACTAATGTGGGGAGCTAGAGTGGTAATGTTGGATTTTGCTTTATTATATGTAATTATGAACTTCTTAAAGCCTACAGCTGGGAGTAACAACAGATGTTATCCAGTTCAAACACTTCTGGTTTCCCTCTGAGTGGCTATAGAGCAGATAGATTGTGTCAGTCAGAATCCTTGTTTCCTGTGCTAACCATGATATGATCTCTATGTTTGACTTCCTAAAGTAAAGGATCACAATAAATCAGTAGTGATTTTTCCATGTAATATTTGGGTTTTTAAAAAAAAACACTAAGAAAATCATCTTTAATTGAGTTTTTCTGTATCCTTTGGAAAATGGGCAAAAGTCAAATAGGACAACCAAGAAGGAAATAAGTGTGTAAACATGTGACAGGCTCATGTTTGTTCTTGTAATTTTATTCTTAGGTTTCTGATTTGTAATGAATTTGAGATAGAGGGCAGGGGAGAGGAGGCCCTACTTTGGTTTTAAGTGTTTCTCATCAGTTTGGAGATACACTGGAATGTTCAGAGTCTCAGACAGCTAGCTTGTTTTCCACCAATTTAACTAACAGCCCATAATTAATCCTTTGTTCTTCTCACTGGACCCTCAGCCCAGGAATATACAGAATGTGTTTTAACTTGAGAAATTGTATTTGGTTGTTTTTTATTTTGTTGCACACAAATCCTTATGTTGTTCTCTGGCCTGGAACTCACTGCATGGCCCCGACTGGCCTCAAGCTCATTTTTAACTCCTACTTCCATCTCTGGAGAACCTCAGGCTGTCTTCAAACTCAAACTCACAGAGATCCACTGCTCTATGGGGTTGCACGTGTGTACTATTACACCCATAGGCTTTGAGAAAGTGTAAGTAACATGGTGTATTAATGGAACTATTGAGGTTGTGGAGAACCTGCTGTGCATGGTCCTCTATACTCCACATCCAGCCTGCAGTCCTGACTTTATTTCCCAGAGTTATTTACCTCCTGCTTTATTTTCAGTCTTGTTATCATCTTCCTGAACTAATGTTGGAGCCTTCGAAGAGTCTCACCACTGTCAGTACTGCTAGAGGAACGATTTAAGCTTTCTGATCAAAAACCAGCACTTACAAGATCAATGTGAAATATGAATAAACATCACCCAGATTAATAAATGAAAAATTACCCCAGTAAATCTTTTTCTTTACAAAACTAAAAAGGAAAGATTATAGGCGAGGATTCAAAATCTTCCATAATTCTTACCTTTCAATACTTATCGCAGGCTTTCGTGATCATCCACTTCATTCAGATGAACCATGTGTATGCAGTCAGGTACACCTCCAGCCCTTAGTTCATCATTCTCATTGTATTTGGTATTGTCATCTTGTCTGTGGTTTATCCTTTCAGGGCTCCATCTCTTTAAGATTACTGATTCATTGTCATCCTTTTGATAGTATTCACTTACATGGTAAATGCTCAAAATATATTTTGAATGAACAAATAAATGAGTTTATCGTGCTAAATAAGTGCATTTGGCTGTTGCATCTTAAAGTTTTCAGAGCTAATTCTCAAATTCTTTTTTATAGGGACCCAGAGTTTTTATCAGGAACATAATGATGATATTTTGTGCCTCACTGTAAATCGGCACCCCAAATTTATCAACATAGTGGCAACTGGCCAAGTAGGTATGTTTCTATATTTAAAAAATAGTTTGAAACCCTTATTTTTTTCTAAAAATTTCAATGCTCTAGAAAAAAATTATGTGTATTATATTGTGTATTACTCAGAATATATGTGTGCATATGAACCCAGCCAGATTACTTTATGCTTCCTGGCAGGTAGCTTTCTACTCCTTAACTCTGGTTATCTGAGTTTGCTCAGGCTATTAAAAATGTAAACTATCATGTAAATAATTGGCCTTTAGCTTTAGCAGGGATTTCTGATCAGCCTAATGGTTGCATTCAATAGTATATGAATCTCAGAGGATGTATAAAAAGGGGAGCCAAGAAACTAACAAGACCAATAGGAACAGAGCAAAGGTTCAGCAGGGTAAGAGAGACTGACAGTCTGCTTTACATTAGAAATCCTTTGCATTTTAAAGTGTTTGTTTGGCCAGGCATGGTGATGCACACTTTTAATCCCAGCACTCAGGAGGCAAAGGCAGGCAGATCTCTGTGAGTTCAAGGACAGCCTGGTCTACAAATTGAGTACAGGACACCCAGGACTCTATTAAACAGAGAAACCCTGTCTTGAAAACAAAACAAAACAAAAAGCCCCAACAACAACAAAGGTTCATGACTCCATGAGTAGGAGAGCAGGTAATTAGATCGACAGTCAAAGATTACCATGATGTTACACTACAGATGTGACCAGTCAAGTATACTTTCAAACATTATTATTATTTTTTTTTTTTTGGTTTTTCGAGACAAGGTTTCTCTGTGTAGCCCTGGCTGTCCTGGACTCACTTTGTAGACCAGGCTGGCCTTGAACTCGCAAAGATCCGCCTGCCTCTGCCTCCCAAGTGCTGGGATTAAAGGCGTGCGCCACCACCGCCTGGCTTCAAACATTATTATTTTTTAATGTTTATTTATTACTTCAGGTTACATATCCATCACAGTCCCCTCTTCCCACCCTCCTACCCTCTCCCTTCTCTCCCACCTATTCTACATCCCCTGGGGTGCCCCCCCTCAGTTCAATAGTCATATGAGGGCTAAGAGCTTCCTCTTGCACTGAGGGCCTATATGGAAACTGTATTAGGGCAAAGTGTCCCACTAACAGGTAACAAGGTCTATGTTCCTATTCCTTTTGGTGTGTTGGTTGTAGTATAGTTATCCTGTACTACATGGCTAAAATCCAATTATAAGTGAGTAGATGCCATGTGCATCTTTCTGAGTCTGGGTTAGCTCACTCAGGATGAGCTTTTCTAGTTCCATCCATTTGACTGCAAATTGCATGATTTCCTTATTTGTGATAGCAGAGTAGTATTCCATTGTGTAAATGTACCACAGATTTTTTTTTTCCATTCATCAGTTGAGGGATATCTGGATTGTTTCCAGTTTCTAGCTATTACAAATAAAGCTACTATGAACATAGATGAGGAGATGTCCTTGTGGTTTGGTGAAGAATTGTTTGGATGTATATGTAGAAGTAGTATGGTTGGGTCTTGAGGTAGAGCTATTTATTCCAAGTTTCCTATTTATTTATTTAATATTCCAAGTTTTCTAAGGTATTGCCAGACTGATTTCCATAGTGGTTGTATAAGTTTGCACTCCCACTAGCAATGGAGGAGTGTTCCCCTTTCTCCACAGCCTTGCCAGCATGTGCTGTCATTTGAGTTTTTGATCTTAGCCATTCTGACAGGTGTGAGATGGAATCTCAGAGTCGTCTTGAGTTGCATTTCTCTGGTGATTAAGGATGTTGAGCATTTCTTCAGGTGTCTCTTGGCCATTAGAGATTCTTCCTTTGTGAATTCTCAGTTTAGCTCTGTTCCCCACTTTTTGATTGGATTATTTCATTTCCTGGTATTTAATTTCTTGAGTTGTTTATAAATTATGGATATTAGCCCTCTGTCATATGTGGGGTTGGTAAGGATCTTATCCCAGTTTCTAGGTTGCTATTTTATTCTAATGACAGTGTCCTTTGCCTTACAGAAGGTTGTCAGTTTCATGAGGTCCCATTTATTGATTGTTGGTCTTAGAGCCTGAACTGTTGGTGTTCTGTTCAGGAAGTTGTCACCTGTGCCAATGATTTTGAGGGTTTTTCCCACTTTCTCTTCTATTAGATTTAGTGTGTCTGGCCTTATGTTAAGGTCTTTGATCCACTTGGACTTAAGTTTTATACAAGGTGATAAGTATGGGTCTAATTTCATTCTTTTACAAGTGGACATCCAGTTAGACCATAACCATTTGTTGAAGATGCTGTCCTTTCTCCACTGTACAGTTTTGGCTTTTTGTCAAAAATTAAGTGACCATAGGTGTGTGGGTTTATTTCTAGGTCTTCAATTCAATTCCGTTGATCCACTGGTCTGTTTCTATACCAGTACCATGCTGTTTTTATTGATATTGCTCTGTAGTACAGCTTGGAATCTGGCATGGTGATACCAGCAGATTTTTTTTATTGTACAGGATTAATTTAGCTATTCTGGGTTTTTTGTTATTCCATATGAAGTTGAGAATTAATTTTTCAAGGTCTATAAAGAATTGTGGTATTTTGATAGGAATTGCATTGAATCTGTATATTGCTTTTGGCAGGATGGCCATTTTTATTATGCTGATCCTACCTATCCATGAGCATGGGAGATCTTTCCATCTTCTGATATCCTCTTTGATTTCTTTCTTCAAGGACTTGAAGTTCTTGTCATACAGGTCTTTCACTTGCTTGGTTACAGTTACCCCCATGTATTTTATGTTGTTTGTGGGCTATTGTGAAGGGTGTTATTTCTCTAATTTCTTTCTCAGCCTATTTATCTTTTATATTTATAAAGAAAGGTTTCTGATTTTTTTAATTAATTTTGTATCCAGCTACCTTGCTAAATGTGTTTATCAGTTGTAATAGTTCTCTGGTGGAATTTTTGGGGTCAGTTATGTATACTATCATATCATGTGAATAGGGATAATTTGACTTCTTCCTTCCCAATTTGTATCCCCTTGATCTCCTTTAGTTGTCCCTTATTGTTCTAGCTAGAACTTCAAGTACTATGTTGAAGAGATACGGAGAGAGTGGGCATCCTTGCCTTGTCCCTGATTTTAGAGGAAATGCTTTAAGTTTCTCTCCATTTAATTTGATGTTAGCTACTGGCTTGCTATATCCATGTTTGAGTCTCAGTGAGTCACTGTTGCTACATTCACTTCATTGGCTTTCCTGGTACATGTATGAGCACATGAAGAATGTAGACATGTTCTCCTACTCTGTTACCCTTTGCATCTATTTCTTTGAGACAGGGTCTCTCTCTGAACCCATAGCTTACATTTTCTTGGCTAGGCTGGAAGTCAGCAAGCCCCAGTAATCCTCCTGTCCACCCCACTTGGAGCTGGGGTTGCAGCCATTGTGAGACACTAGCTTGTTGCATGGATGGATTATGGACCAAGCCTATGTAGCTCAGCCTGTAATCATAGCACTTGGGAATAGTGGCAGAAGGATTGAACCCCACAGCTTTATGCCCGAGGAAGTAATTCAACCTTCCTCTAAAAAGCTTGCTTATAAAACGGTCTTTCACATAGAACAGAAGTCAGTACCTGTGAGAGTCCCACCTCATCGGCCTTGTTCTTGGGCACATAGAAATCAAATCCCTTACCCTGTGGCTTTACATTCCAGGTTTGGAGACAGTTGTTTTCTCAGGGACTTTCTCCTAGTGCTTTCTTTTAGAAGGACCAGTTTTACATCTCCTACCTACAGTCTATAGGAGTATGGTATGCATGGAGCAATGAAATTGCTTTCCAAGGGAGCCTTCCCTGTACTGGACTATGTCTTTAGTCTTTGAAATCCCAGAATTCTCAACAAAATGTTTCTGAACCTACTTTTGGGCTTGCCTTAGCCTCTTCTCAGAGTCAGTTCATCCAGTTGTACATTGTACATCCAACATGTACATTCATAAAGGAGGGCCAGGTATAGTTAGTTCACTGGGTGATGGTGGTTAGAATTTTGGAATTCCATGCTGGGATACATATCTTAGAAACAAATAGCACATTTCTCACTGTTTTAGAAATTGGAAGCTAAAGCTGCTAGCATGATTGATTTGTGGTGAAGGCCATCTCCCTAGGTTACAGATGGCCTTGTTGTATCCATATTGTCTATTTTTCCTCTCAACTTGTCTTATTTTGATCTTCTTTGTGGGCTCCCCCCTCATGACCTAATCACTCCCAAAGGTCCCACCCCCTAACACCATAGTTGAGATTAGAATGACATCATAGGAGTTTTGGAGGAACACAAACATTCATTCCATAGCAGCCATGTGTAAGTGGTGGTGCTGTTCCTTGAGGTATGGGCTGTAGCTCTCTGCTGAGGAGAGAAGGCTTGTGTCACATGTCCCCAAACTCCAGTGAGTTCCAGATTTATTCCAGTCCTTCCAGGTCAACAGAGGAATGTACCTATCAAGATTGAAGAAAAACTGACGGGTGCCTAAGAAAGTAAGATATCTGAGGTTAACCTCTGATCTCCACACACA
>CAJQZJ010001511.1:4308665-4357650 GCA_907164525.1 Lophiomys imhausi | reverse complement strand
CACACACACACACACACACACACACACACACACACGAGATGAAAGGCTGGAATGTAGTTAAGTCCATAGTTTTACCTTCCATTGGTAACTAATCAACTAGGCTGTAATGTGCAGCTTTCATCTGTAACCCATGCTCTTCTCCCAGACTATGAAGGGACAAGCTTGACCACTAAGACAGATACCCCCACCCTGTCAACCTTTCTCCACGTGACAGACCTGTGCTCAAGTCTTTCTACCAGTTGGTGACTGTCAGAGTATGTGCAGAGCTAAACATGGCAGAGTCAAGTACTTTATCTCCCTTTCTTGATAAAGATACCTATATGCCTGTGCTAACAGTTCATCCTTGCAATCACTATTTCATGTAGGTGGGTGTAAGACTTGATTGATACCAGAAAACTGTCATGTCTCTTCAGTGGGCTTACGGCCTTACCCTACTCTTTTCTTGCTACACACTATTATTCTTTAAACTTTACTCAGGCATTTCCACTGTAAATATGAACATAAGCTTTCACACTTTTATTTCTTGCATATTATTTCTAAAAGTCTTACTCAGTGGGAGTCATAAACAACATTTGTCCCTCCCCCTAAGATCATGTTACTTTATAAATTATTATGATTAAAATTATATATATAGCATTAAATACACCCAAAGAAAGGCTGAAAGATCATTCATAGAATGTTAATATGTGCCTTCTCTCAGTCTACTCAATTTTATGTAATAACTTAATTTTGCATAACATATTTTATTATTTAAATAACTCAAAAATTATTATTGTGTTTTATAAATTTACTGTAATTACTCACATTATTCAGATAATCTTTTTGGTTTTCTTTTATTATTCTACATTATAGGTGATTCAGCAGACATGTCAGGTAAGGAAAATTAAATACTTTCAGTTTTAGTTATTATATAATAGTGCATGTTGGGCTGGAGAGATGGCTCAGCCATTAAAGGCTAGGCTCACAACCAAAAATAATGGTGCATGCAAATTCCTTTAGGGAGGTCATATTCCTCCCTAAAGTCCAAGCATCTTACTACTCCACATTGGATTGTAGAAGATAAATGACAAATAACATCATTCTTTATCTTCAGTAATAGTATTTTTTTAAAAAATGGTTGGGGACTGGGAAGATAGCTGAGTCAGTAAAACGCTTACCTCACAAGCGTGCATACGTGAGTTCAAGAACATGTGAAAATAACAGGTATGGGGGTACACACATGTAAATCCCAGCAGCAGGATGATCCCTGGGGCTTTCTCATCAGACAGCATGGCCTAATGGGCAAGCTCCAGTCTTAAAACTAAGGTGGATAGTACCTGAAGAAGAGTGAAGCCAGGTTGACCTCTGGCCTCCACACACAAATGCACATGTGTACCTGCCCACACAAACACACACATGCATATGTACTCATGAGTGTTTTGACCTCTCAGGTGTGCCCAGAGCTGTTCTGAAGATTTTTCTTATATCACATTATGTAAGAAAAGTATCATTATCATCACACAAATTTTTCATGATAGTCACTAACTTGCTAACATCATATAGCTAGTATAAAATTTATTACTTTATAAGCTACTTCTGTTGTTGAACATATTACATCAACAAATCATTTAAATGTTTAAAAGTAGTTTTTATAGCCAGGCATGGTGGCGCACACCTTTAATCCCAGCACTGGGGAGGCAGAGGCAGGTGGATCTCTGTGAGTTCGAGGCCAGCTTGGTCTACAAAGTGAGTCCAGGACAGCCAGAGCTGTTACACAGAGAAACCCTGTCTTGAAAAACCAAAAAAAAAGTTTTTATGACTAGTTTGACCATGGCTTTATGAACTTAAGAAAGCAATTAAATTACTAATATATATGTGTTTTTATATATCCATTGTTTAACATTTATAATATCATATAAGTCTATAATAACTAGGCATTTCAATATATCTTCATTTTTTATATAATAAGTATTAGCAATGTAGTAAGAAAATATTCCCCAGAGAGTTCTGTCTTATGCTCTTCATTAGAGTGCAGTATGATTCTGAACTATTCTGACTGGTCCACTGCTAATCTATTCAACCCAGCAAGCTAAGTCTTGCTTCCTTGGCTACATTTAAGAGTAGAAATTAGCAAATTGTCATGCTTGGGCCAAATCTACCCAAGTACTTGCCTTGCATAGCACATGAGCTGTATGTCTCTCTGTCTTTTTCTTTCTTTCTTTCTTTCTTTCTTTCTTTTTCCTTCCTTCCTTCCTTCCTTCCTTCCTTCCTTCCTTCCTTCCTTCCCTCCCTCCCTCCCTCCCTCCCTCCCTCCCTCCTTCCTTCTTTCCTTCCTTTCTTTTCTTTCTTTTTTGTTTCTCTCTCTCTCTCTCTCTGTTCTTTCTCTTATTTGAACCAATTTGGATTGTTGAAAAAATCAGAAAATAATAAAAATTACATGGAATTCAAATTTCTGTATCCATAAATAAAGCATTGCTAGGCACAGCCATGCTTGCTCCATGTCACTGTAGCTTTGTTGATATCTCAGCAGAGTGCAGTACTTACAGCAGAGACCAGTGACTAGATATTACATTTCAGCACTGTGTAAAAATACAGTTCCACATGGTGATTTCACAGGTTTCACAGCACTACATAGAGGCCTGCTGTATAGCATTTTATTTTGTTTTGATTTTTTTTTAGTTTGCTTGCTGCTGTTGCTATTGTTTTAAAAACTGGATATCCACATGTAGGAAATTAAGATGGATCTGTATGTCTCGCCTTATACAAAAATCAGTTCAAAATGGATTGATAATCTTGATGTGAGATCTGAAACTTTTCATTGTTAGAGGGGGCTGGAGAGGGGGCTAAGAGCACACACTGCTCTTGCAAAGGACCTGAGTTCAGTTTCCAGCACCCATACTGGGCAACTCACAATTGCCTGTAACTCACTGGAGAACCTAATATCTCTGACAGACAGAAAGACAGACACTTAAGAACAATAAAAAGAACTCTTATAACAAAGATTCCAATTTTCATTCATTTAAAGAAAAGTATTAAGAGGAAATTATAGGGAAAACATTTCAAGATCTGGGCAGAGACAGGGAGAAAAAGACACCAGTAGCTCAGAAAATAACACCAAGAATTGACAAATGAGATTGCATAAAACTAAAAAGCCTTTGCACAGCTTATTACAAATACAGTAGGAAACACTGCAGTGCAGAGATAGCCTACAGAATGAAGGAGACCCTTGCCAGCTATGACTAGCCACACACCCAAGGATATTAACTCTTTTCTGTGCAAGCTTAAGGCTAGGTCAGTGACTGAAGTAAGCCGTCTAAATGAATGTTGAGAGATGGCCGCTCATGTAGAGTTTGCAGTTCATGGAGAAGAGTCTGTACTCAGAGAAGTAAGTCTCAGGGAAGGGTGCCATCAAAGGAGTCATGTGACCCAGCCTGTTCTTAGAGAATTCTCTCACTCTGTAACAATGAAAGGGTAGGAGAGAAATTACAGGTAAGACACTTATGTTGGTTAAAGCAAAAGATAAGAGTTAGGTGAATGAACATGAATAAAGATGGTATATATTTTGGAGGAAAAGTCAGCAGAAAAAAAAATTAAGGAATCAAGTCTGACCATTACGTTTTGTTTTTGTTTGGGTGATATCACGTAGAATGATAGTTTGACAGAAATCTGCTGGTTAGAGTCAACTACCCATAGACAAAAAGAGGCTATTCAGGCACAAACACAGGAAGACTGGGGATGGGAAAAAATATGGAAGGTCCTATCTGGTGGTTTCTGTTTCTTTATGTCATCTGTTGAGAGTGGAAGGAATGGATGTTGGCTTGAAGAGGGTCAAGTTTGAAACAGTCACTTTAGAATGTAGAACAGTAAATACATGGATTAGAAAAGATACACTGGCCGGGTGGTGGTGGCGCACGCCTTTAATCCCAGCACTCGGGAGGCAGAGGCAGGTGGATCTTTGTGAGTTCGAGGCCAGACTGGTCTACAAAAGTGAGTCCAGGACAGCCAGGGCTACACAGAGAAACCCTGTCTCGGAAAAAAAAAAAAAAAAAAAAGAAAAGATACACTAGGATTACCACTGACTATTCCATGTGTGTTCAGTTGAACATGCTGTCTCTTAAAATGGTTTCAGCCTTCCCTGACTGTACCACAGTTGTGAATTTGGCATTTTTTATTCATAAGACATTTTCACTCTGGTTTTGATAGTATTTGTCATGGTAGGTGGGTGTCCATCAGATAGCTGTAGAGGATGCTCTCTGCTCTCTACAGCACAAAAAGTTATTCAATAGCATGCAGGGGGAGGAGGTTAGAAGCCTCCTGTTTGCTCCATGGTGCCGCTCAGGAAGAGCCTAGGTACTTCCTATCTCATCAGCTCTCAGCCACCAACCACATCATCTTCATCTGTAAGACCAGTGGTGGTGTGTCTGTGTTTGTGTCTTCTACATGCATTTCCTGGCATGCACATACTCATTCTGTCTATCTCTGTCTCCTCCGTCCCCTTCACACAAATGCCATAGTACATGTGTGCCCCCCCCCACATACATAAAAAAATTAAAGGGTTAAAAGTAGCTGTGAAAAGTTGGGATTTGACTTTGTAGAGATGAGCGATAACCAGATATGGTACAAAGAGAGAAAATAGGGCCTAAGTATGGATATTAGCACACCTATGCTAGCTATACCAGCCCCTATTGAGTTGTGATTTGGGGACAAGCATTTAGTTTATCCAAGTCCAAACTCAGGGCAAATACATCTGCCTGGAATGAAGACATTATATGGGCTGGGGTGTAACTCAAATTTCAATTTCTGAATTCAGTATCTGGCACAAAAATAGACAAGTAAACCAAGCAAAACAATTTGATAAAGAAGAAAATAGATACTGTATTGTGGTTGGGGCTGTGGCATGCTGAAGGGAGGGGGAATAGATCATGTCTGTTACCTGAGTCTCAACATGATTATTTTTAAATGATAAAACATTCTTCATAAACATAATTTCATCTGAGGTAACCTTAGTCCCTTAAGAATTTGCAGTTAAATACTGTTATAGATGTAAGTTTAGAGTAATCCAAATATGTAGTGTCTCCGTATCAACTTATACACAGTTTTTACATTCCTGCTGTCAGCTTCTTAAATATTCATTGTCAATAAAGTCTTGAGGTGTTGCCTTTCTTTGTCTAAATGATCTTTTCTTGAAAATGCATTTATAATGTATCCTAAAGGATTCTGTGTTTTTTCCCTTTCTTTCCTTTCCTCTTCTTTTTTTTTAATTTAACTGCAGTTTTGAGCTATTAAAAACTACATCCCCTTTAAATACATATTTCCATGCTTCTGAGGTGGGTGTATGCCAAATTCAGAAGTGGAAACTTGGAGATGGTTGTAACACTTGGATTTTATCTTTGTTCAGCTACAGCCCCATCTGTGCACATCTGGGATGCAGTGAGCAAGCAGACATTGTCTGTATTAAGATGTTCCCATTCAAAGGGTGTGTGTTCCGTCAGCTTCAGTGCCACTGGGAAGCTGCTGCTCACTGTGGGGCTAGATCCAGAACATACTATTACCATTTGGAGATGGCAGGAAGGTAGGGTTCTTCTCATTTATGTAATTTAAACAACAAGGCCGGGCGTGGTGATGCACGCCTTTCATCCCAGCACTCAGGAGGCAGAGGCAGGCAGACACCTGTGAGTTCGAGGCCAGCCTAGTCTACAAAGCGAGTCCAGGACATCCAGGGCTACGCACAGAAACTCTGTCTCGAAACAACAGCAAACCAAAAGAATACTAGGCAATACAGATGCTGTCTTTTAGCATTTGCCTTAAGTTAGTGATTAAAACCATTTTTCATTATAGTCCTACAAATCACTTTTTAAAGGGCACAGCATTGGTCGGTCCCCTTTAAAAAGCCCTATAGCCGTAAGCTCAATAAATGTGAAACAGTGACACCATAGTTAATGTTTAAAGGGATTTGCTATAATTTCCTTTCAGTAAGAAACTATTCCTTTGTTGTTGCTAATGATTTGATTAGTTCTGAGGTATTTTAATAAAAAATGAAAACTGCCAGGCATGGGGGCACTTGCCTGTAATCCCTGCACTCAGAAGGATGAGGCAAAAGGATTGCCATGAGTTTGAAGCCAGGCTGGGCTAAATACCAAATTCAAGACAAACCTAGAATATATGATTGAGACCCTGTCTCAAAAAAAAAAATGTATTGAGATCCAACCCAGAGTCTGGCACATACTACACAGGTAATCTGCCACTGAACCACATACCTTACCCATGAAAACATACGTACACACACTCACACACCACACACATACTTATCCACACCACATAAGCACATACATATACACACACACATACATATACTCATACACCCACACCCATGCACACATAAACACACACACATACATTCACATACATATGCATGCATACATACACATCCATGTACACATAAACACATACAAATGGCACATACTACACAGGTGACCTGCCCTTAACCCATGAAAATATAAACACACATACATGTATATATCTCACTGTATTGCCCTGTCTGGCTTGTAATTCACTTGTTAATAGTCTTGTTAATTAGCTTGGTTCATATACTAACCTGAAAATTGTATTATGTCTTCTGTATTAGGGGCCAGAATTGCCAGCAGAGCTGGGCACAACCAACGTATTTTTGTAGCAGAATTTCGACCAGATTCAGATACCCAGTTTGTCTCTGTGGGTATAAAGCATGTGAAGTTCTGGACCCTGGCAGGAAGGGCTCTTCTCAGCAAAAAGGGGCTTCTGAGCACCCTGGAGGATGCCCGGATGCAGACGATGCTCGCTGTTGCATTTGGTGCAGTATGTCTGTTAAAGTGCTGTGTGATGATGTGATCTTGAAGTTGTCTTGTGGTATATTCACAAACAGCGTTAGTACTGACTAGGAACTGTGACCCAAGTCAGTACAAGTCCTGGACAAGGATATGTCATCTTTTAAAAGTCCCGTCTTTTTAAACATTAAGGACTGGCAAGAAAGTGAATGAGATCACTTTGGTGAAATATCTGCATCCTTGGATCATTACTATATTCCAGGACTTCATTAGTCATGTACTTGTTGCTCGCTCTACAAGCTACAGTCTCAGTCTCCTAGGGCACCTCACATGTTGTAGTGAAAGAAGGGAAATCAAGACGATGTGGGCGGGTCATTTCAAGGCAGACTTGGGCTTAGTGTTTCCTTTGCTTTTTGTCATCATGGGAACTCCTGTTCATCTTGGAGTTGAAAGTGCTCTGGGCTAGTGTGTGATTCAGGCGAGCAGGGAGTTGAGAGCAGAGAACAAAGTCCCTGCCGTCAGTGTAGTGTTCAAGAGCCTCTTGCTGCCTCTTATTCCGTCCATTTGGGTCACATCTCTCTTTAAAACCCTGCCCTGGTGAGGCTTTTTGAATTCTTTAGTTCCACAGAAAACTAAGTATATTTAAAAAAAATATATGTGGGTATTATATATTTTAAGAAAGAAAGTTACAAGTTCAGAACAGTTCAACACCCTTAATTTAAAAAACAAAACAAAACAAAAACCTAGGGCTGGAGAGATGGCTCAACAGTTAAGAGCACTGACTACTCTTTCAAAGAACCTGGGTTCAGATCCCAGCACCCACATGGCAATTCACAGCTGTCTGTAATTGCCAGGTGTGGTGGCGCATGCCTTTAATCCCAGCACTCGGGAGGCAGAGGCAGGTGGATCTGTGTGAGTTCAAGGCCAGCCTGGTCTACAAAGTGAGTCCAGGACAATCAAGGATACACAGAGAAACTCTGTCTCGAAAAACCTTAAAAACAAACAAAAAAACTAACAATATCACATGAATGGAACCTACTGTGTATTTTTAATATAAGAGTAGTCATTTGTTTCCAGAAGAAAACACAGGTTGGAATGACCCTGGCACTTGATCTGCCCATGCAGATGAACTTTCTTTATTCATAAAATTACTTTGTAGCCAAGTGTTCATTCTTGGTTTAAATAAACAAACAAACAAACATAAATTTAACAGCTAATACAGGAAAAAAGTAGCTCTTTAATCTGTGAAGCAGTAATGTGACCAGAATGTTTTCTCACAAGATAGGTTTATGTTCAGTCTCAGCATTTTTCATATGCTGTAATTATACATGAAAACATAAAACTGCGTACATATGTATAGGGAGTCATGTGATACTAGGGACTGGGAAGGGAAAGGAGGAGGACCGCTGAAGCATGTTCTGACTGTAGCGAGGCTCCGAGGAGTGACTTTTCGAGATCTGTAGGAGCTAGTGGGGTCCCCCAACCTTGCTCTGGATAATAGATTTACTTCCTATGATGAAAATTCTTACCAAACAAGTTACTTTCATTCCTATTTCTAACTGCACCTCGTTTCACTCCTAATGTTTAGTGACCTTTGAATTAGTTACTGCACAGCCAAAGGTACTGATCCAAAGAACAATGTAAGCAAGAGCTAGAGTATTTTAGGAGAGATTTGTCCAAGGCTGATCCTGCACTTAGGAAAGGAAAAAGCCCAAGGAGGCTAAGCCTCATTTTGGCCTCATGCCCTGGTCCAGTGTCTCACACCACACTTTGCATGTACTTTGTCAAAGCAGATGAACTAGCATTTCACCCACATAGAGGATGACATCTGTTCGACCTCTCTTTGAACTTTTGATGAGTTTGTCTCCCCCCTTTCCCCACTCCTTTTCAGAATAACTTGACGTTTACAGGTACCATCAGTGGTGATGTCTGTGTGTGGAAAGATCACATACTGTGTAGAGTGGTGGCTAGAGCGCACAGTGGGCCTGTGTTCACCATGTATACCACCCTGCGAGATGGACTGATTGTGACTGGTGGCAAGGAGAGGCCGTGAGTCCTTTTTCATATCCTCGCTGACTGTTTATGCATTTGCTATCTACCCAAGGGTTAGAGTTAGGTGTTCTAGCCTCTTTCTTTTAGGTTGCACAGGTTAAACTTCCCATGTACTTCTTCATTACTATTTATGTATGGTTCTTTGGATTCTCTGAATTCTTGTCTTAATTCACTGTTTTGCATTTTATTTTTCATTTTACATTTATTTTGTACAGAGGAAGTGGAGGAAGGTACGTACCCCAGATCATGTGTGGAAATCAGAAGACAAGCTATGGGAATGGGCTCTCTCCTTCCACCATGTGCATTCCAGGGGTCAAACTCAGATCATCAGGATTAGGGTGTTCTTACCCACTGTGCCGTCTTGCCAGCCCACTCTTGGACATTTGAGATACACCTGAACTGCAGCCAGACTGCTACTTGTCTGAGATAGGCACAGTCAGTTGTCCTGATTGAGAATGTGTACCAAATCCTTATGTGCTTGCATCAGTACTGAGGACAGGACATGAAGGGGAACCTTTACTATGAATCCAGGTTGCATCTTCATCCCCTGTTATCTCGCTGTAAGGCTCCCGTAGCTACTTGAGAGAGGAATGAAAGGGCGCTTGAGACAGCTTTGTGAAATCATTGTTACAAGACGTTAAGTATAACTGTGAGGAGAGACCTTTGTCTGAGTCACTTTTAAAAATCCGGACAGTAACTAGATACTTAGAATTGATTTCTAGGCTGAGGTGAGGGCTCATTGAGCAAAAGCTTGCTCTATGCACCCGATAACCGGAGGACCAATCCCAGAACCCACTAAAAGCTGGAAATGCCAGACCAAGTAGTCCAAACATTTGTAATCCCAGCACTTTCCCATGGGAAAAGCCCAGCCATCTAGTGTGGATCATCTGCAAAGAAAGCCTGCCGAAACATGGTGAAAAGGCAAAGACTGACACCTGACAGAGGTGCACATTGGCCTGTGACCAAATACACCCATACACAGGAACACACACACACCAAAAAGAAAAAAAAAAGGATTGTGGGTCTGGAGAAAACTGCTAAGCAGTTATTAGCACACACTGCTCTTACAGAGGACCTGAGTTCAGTTCCCAGCTCTCAGGTTGTACTGGTAGCTCAGAATCATATGTAACTCCAGCTTCAAAGGATCCAGTGCCCTCTTGTGGACTCTGAGGGCACCTACACTCATGTGCAAAGACACCCCTCTCAAGACATGTATGTACATAATTAATTTTTTTTAATTAAGGCTGAGTGTAGTGGCGTACACCTTTAATCCCAGCTCTGGGAAGCAGTGGCAGGTGGGTCTCTGTAAGTCCAAGGGCCAGCCTGTCTACATAGTGAGACTGCCTCAAACCCTGTGCTCCTTCCCCCTAAAGATAAAAACCATTTGCCACCAGTGTAGTCACCTGCAAACTAAAAAATGACACATCATAACTGAGAAGTGCAGCTCTTTCACTGCAGATTGGAGCCCACGGTTATCACCTGAGCACAAGCAGCCATGCTGTTTTTTTTCATGAGAAGATAATTTTTGAGTTCTTTCAAGAGAAAATCCATAAGTGGCTCTATTTTATTCTTTATATATTACTCCAAATACCTGTATTTCCTATACTACCTCATTTTGTACACCTTTACTCACTAATAGCTTGCTACATTGTTTCAGCAGGATATTTTAATAATTGTAGAAATGTGTTGCCTTTGGGCCCTTAAAAGTAGATTCTACATCATAGCATTTATAATCCTCTTTCTTGCTTTGCATTTCAGTTATCTTTCTAGCGTTAAAAATGGTTTGTGGGACTGGTGTGATGACTTAGAAGGTTAAGATACTTACCATGTATGCCTGGGAATGAGTTTAATCACCAAGTAAAGGTGGAAGGGGACAACAGATTCTAGAGTTGTCTTCTGACCTCCATAAGCACAACATAATCTGTGCACACATACACAATTATTACAACCAACAACAAAACAATCCCATTTTGTGCATTTTCTTAGTGGAGAGCTATTTTGAGAAATTTATTGTAATGAATGGTGGACTAAAATGCTTGTGTCAGAAGAAAATGAATATTTCTCAAAATAATACTTACTGAACTGAGTGTACATTTAACTGAGATACAGATTATGTCCTTAAATTACCTGAAAATTTAGACTATTATGTTATAAATAAGGTGTTTAAAATATTCTGGCAACTTAGTATTTATAATGAAAATTATTGTAGTAGTCAATTGTAAATACTTATTTGGGTTTTGTTTTTATTTACCTAGGTCAAAGGAAGGAGGTGCAGTTAAATTGTGGGATCAGGAACTGAGACGATGCCGGGCCTTCAGGCTGGAGACAGGACAAGTCACAGATTGTGTCCGGTCTGTGTGCAGAGGCAAAGTAAGGTGTTCCTTGAACCAATCTGATGCAGCAGAAGACAGAGAGCAGCCCTGGTCCCTGCGCTTTGTGACTTAATGAGCAATACTTAGTGACACACAGGGGTGCTGGGATTTGCTGTTTACCAATACAGAGGACTTGGGTCCACACATTATTCACACCTCTGTTGCTTTGTCTTGAATCTGCTTATTGAGCTACGGGAAGATAGGGTTGGAAAAAACCTTACCACTGACTTGTTTTCATTAGAGCAGCTCTCTACATGTGTCTCCAGCAACAGCAGATTTCCATGGTGCTTCTGGCTGTAGCCTGAGGAATCCCTCCCTTAGGACCTCCTCTCATGTGTGGCCAAGATCTTGCTGGGCAATGTAGAAAAGAATGTCTGGGCAGGCCAGAGTGAATGAAGTAGAGAAGGGGTTGACTGGGCACGACAGGTCTTAGGATTGGGGAGTTTTTATAGTACATTGCTCAAAGGTTGTAACTGAGAGCCAGGTTCAAGGCTAAACAGAACTTGTTGTTTTAAGATGTGCTTGTTCTGTGTATGAATTAAATGTTGTACCTGCATGTGTGATGTGCTTGTTCTGTGTATGAATTAAATGTTGTACCTGCATGTGTATCTGTGTACTGTATGTATGCCTGGTGCCCACAGAGGTCAGAAGGGGGCATCAGATCGCCTGGAACTGTAGTTACAGATGGTTGTGAGTTGTGGAACCAACCCAGGTCCTCTGCAAGAGCAGCAACTGCTCTAAGGAACTAAACCATCTCTCTAGCTCCTTAAGCAAAGTTTTAAGATTAAAATTTACAAACTAAGTTTTAAAATGAGCTGCTATGCATCTTCTATTAAAGAATTTCTCTTTGTATACGAGATCTTAAGGTGGCTTATGAGGTAGATGTTTATGTTCATGGGTGAGGGATGAGTGCTGACGAACTTAAACTCAAAGGTTGCCCACGTGATGGTACTGCCTCAGCCTCCTGACTGCTGGAATTACAGACGTGCACCACCACACGCGATTCAACTGCTGCACACTCGAGTTCACTGTCTCTCACAAAAGGAACATTGCCTCCTGTTAGAAAGTCTTAGTAGCCAGCCGGGCGTGGTGGCGCGCGCCTTTAATCCCAGCACTTGGGAGGCAGAGGCAGGTGGATCTTTGTGAGTTCGAGGCCAGCCTGGTCTGCAAAGCGAGTCCAGGACAGCCAGGGCTACACAGAGAAACCCTGTCTCGAAAAAAAAAAAAAATCAAAAAAAAAAAAAAGAAAGTCTTAGTAGCCAAAGCACCACCTTTAATCCCAGCACTGGGGAGGCAGAAGCAGGCGGATCTCTGAGTTCAAAGCCAACCTGGTCTACAGAGTGAGTTCTAGGTTTACACAAAGAAACCCTGTCACAAAAATAAAACAAACAAAAAAGAAAAGAAAGTCTTCCTGATGATTTCGGGTGGGAGTTTCTTTTCAGGTGCATCCAATGCTTGATTTGCAGTCAGCAAAAGAATCAAATGCCTGAGGGGTTTTCATTCTCTTTCACTGTCCCCTTGAATTTCCCTATTCTGCTTCTCTTAAAAACAAAATTTCATACATTTCTGTAAAGACTATAATGCACTTGGTATGTCTATAAATTAAATGCACGTGTTGTCCTGTCTATATATGTAAATTCTAGTTAAGTTTACTTTAAACTTTCTTCCTCTGCTAAAACAAGTTCTGCTGTGTAGTCCAGCTGTCCTGGAACTTGCAGTCACTTATTCCCCATTCTGCAGGTCTTAACATTATCATAGTCAAAGCCAAAATGCTGATTATCAAAGACTATTGGTACATCAACATAGAGAAAAGTTGTCTCTAGCATGGACTCCCGCCATGCAGTAGCCCAGGGATGTTGCAGTTGTGTGTCCCTAGGAATAGAAATGTTTACATGAGTTAATGAGTTCTAGATGAGTTCAAAGCATGTAACTGTTGTAGCACATTAAATGTATTGGTCCCTGTGTGTTTCAGGGCAAGATATTAGTTGGAACAAGGAATGCAGAAATAATTGAAGTTGGAGAGAAAAATGCAGCATGTAACATTTTAGTTAATGGTCATGTGGATGGGCCAATCTGGGGACTAGCAACACATCCTTCCAGGGATTTTTTCCTTTCTGCTGCAGAAGATGGGACAGTGAGACTCTGGGATATTGCTGATAAAGTAGGTACAAACACTTTTTAATGAGAAGTAACAGTTTTAGAAGTGGAAATCCTCAACTGCTAGCTTTTACTTGTTATTATTCTGAGGTCTGGGGGAAAGTTGGTTTCAATTGTAAAAGTTTCCTGTGACTCTTGCTTCTTATGCAGAAGATGCTAAACAAAGTGAACCTGGGACATGCTGCTCGGACAGTGTGTTACAGCCCTGAAGGGGACATGGTGGCTATTGGAATGAAAAATGGAGAATTTATTATACTACTTGTGAGTTCTCTAAAAATATGGGGGAAGAAGAGAGACAGGCGATGTGCAATCCATGATATCAGGTTAGTCAACAGATGGAATAGATTTTTCTAGTTGGTTTTTACAGTGAACAGCATGAACTTCAGATTAGGTCCTGATAGGCTAATACCTTATTTTTGGAGTATGGGGGACCATACCTATGGCCTCATGCCTTCGAGGCAAAGGCTCTATCTCTTGAGCAACATCCCCAGCACCTATACGTTATATCAGCTGCATGCTGGTGTGTTTATATGAATTCTTCTTGACAAATTAAAAATCCCAATGAATACCACCTATATTGTCTTATGATATCAAGTACTAAATGTGCAGTAGGCTCACTGTGCTAAGAATTGTTTTGTACTGTTAATCCAAGAGAGCCAGCAGCCATCAAGAAGTTTGAAAACAAGGGTTAAAATACCTTTGCTTAATCTCAGCAAGGCTTCACAGATCAACTATGGCCTTCCTCTGGCAGCCCTTCCTCCTGCCTTTTACATGACTTTCCTGGATTTGCATTCCTGGTTCATTCATTCAGCCAATACTCACTGAATATCTATTTCCCAGAATTCAAGTTAACCAAAGCCTTGTTTGAAAGATTACACTGTGTGTGTGTGTGTGTGTGTGTGTGTGTGTGTGTGTATGTGTGTGTGTGTGTGTGTATAGGCCTGCACATTATCAGAGGACAACTTGCAGGAGCTAGTTCTCTCCTTCCACCATGTGTATCCCAGGGATTGAACTCAGGCTGTCAGCCTTGATAAGGAGCCTTAACCTACTGAGCAGTCTCTTTGATCCTTTGTTTCTTAGTGCTTAAACTAATTTTCATAGTAACTACCCTTCCAGAACATTCTGTGAATTGATAAATTAGGTCTAGGGGTGTTCTCAGCTATAAAATCCTTTTATAAAAGAAATCTCAAAGAACTTGAGCATATAAAACTTTTAACAGGACTTTCCTTCATTCCTGATGTCTCTGATGTTACTCAACAGGTTTCATGGGACATTTTCCAAGACTCAGTTTGTCCCCTGCTGCTTCTCATGACTGATAGGGGAGAACTTCTGTGTTTTAACTTTTAACAAATATTCTTCCAGCTTGAAGTCATTTCATCCTAACACCCGAGTGAGCTAATCTGGCTGTGTTTGGATATTAAGATATCATGTTTCTGTCTTATTAAGTATGTTAACAATTCTGGAATGTTAGTTTTTACAGTTATTTTGAAGCCGGTCATGGTGGTGCACACCATTTTAATCCCAGCACTCGGGAGGCAGAGAGGCAGGTGGATCTCTGAGTTTGAGGACAACCTGGTCTACAGAACAAGTTCCAGGATAGCCAGGGCTACACAGAGAAACTCTGTCTCAAAACAACAAAAACCAAACCAAAAAGTTATTTTTAAATTAGAATTGGAAGATAAATATTTAATATGTAAGCAGAAAGTAGAAGCCCTTACTAAATGTTAATAGGCAAATGCAATCTGCATGCTTGATCAGTTGTCTTCTAAGTAACTTAAAGCCATATCAAACATAAACTAGATTTTCAGGTGCTAGAGTAAGTCCCTGGTCTTAGAAACAGTTAAACAATTACGTGGGACCTAACACTTCTTTTCTTTTTAACATTTTATGTATTCAGATTTAGTCCAGATTCCCGGTATTTGGCAGTGGGTTCTAGTGAGAACTCAGTGGACTTTTATGACCTAACATTGGGGCCCACTCTGAACAGAATCAGCTACTGCAAAGACATTCCAAGCTTTGTCATTCAAATGGACTTCTCTGCAGATAGCAGATATCTCCAGGTACAGCACCAGTACTGCACCCAGTTTATAAAGATGCTTGCTTGTGCATTTTCTTAGTGGCTACTACAGTACAACTCATTGAACTGTTTTTTTTTTTTGTCATTAATTCTGTATCCTATTCTTTGTGAAAATAAATTTTACTATTTATATGTATAAATTCACTATTTTATGGGTTATGTATATAATTATCACAGCTATTATCTCAGAGAAGATTCTGTGGAAAGTGATTATGATCTCATCATTCAATAGGAGTCCCAAATGTAGTAGATGATGGACTCTGGTCTTCTGCTGTGCATTAGATCTTGGTACCTGCTCATTCTGTACCTGCTGTTCTCACCTGCATCTCATTTCCTCCCATGTTTTTAAAAAATCATTTATGTATTTTACTTTATGTGCATTAGTGCTGTGCCTGCATATGTCTGTGTGAGGATATCAGATCCCGGAGTTACTGTCAGTTGTGAGCCTCCATATGGGTGGCATGTGGAAATTGAACTCGGGGTCTTCTGGAAGAGTAGTCAGTGCTCTTAATGACTGACGTATGTGATTTGGGTTTTTTTTTTTTTTTTTTTGAGACAAGGTGTCTATGTGTGGTCTTGACTATCCTGCAACTCACTGTGTAGACCAGGCCTACCTCAAACTCACACATATCTGCCTGCCTCTCAAGTGTTGGATTTAAAGGCATGCACCACCACAGCCCAACTTCTTCCTTCCACATTTTGCTATGATTTTTGCATCCTCATGACACATACAAATGTATCTGCTAATAAAGGATTTTGTGTACATCTAATGAGTTCTTCCTCTTGTTTTGAGAACAGGTTTCTAGTGGCTGCTATAAACGGCATGTCTATGAAGTGCCTTCAGGAAAACACCTTGTGGATCATGCTGCCATTGACAGGATCACTTGGGCTACCTGGACTAGGTAAACACTGTAGGCCACATGTTTGAGGAGCAAGCAGGAAAACAGAGCCTAGGCATGGTGGCTCAACTCCTGTTGTCCTGGCATGAGAGAATTGTTTAATGTTCTAGGCAAGCTTGATCTACATAGTGAACTTCAGGTCAGCCAGCAAGGCCATCTCAGACAAGAGCAGTTAAGTTCAATTTTTGAAGTTACTCCACAAGGGAATACATATGGTTATCCTGTCTTGTTTAGAGAATAATAGTATGCGGATTCTGGGACCCTTCTGACTGAACTGTCCTGTGGTTCATCATCAGCTTCCATGGCTCAACAAGTTCCTGAAAAGAACTTGTGTAGTGAGTGACCTTCAAGGTTTCATGACATTTCCTACACTGTCAACAGGGATGTACATCCAACCCTTCACTTGGGAGGCAGAGGCAATTGATGATTTTAATTAAGATGTCTGTGCTATTCACGGTGCGTTTGTTTCCCCTCTAGTATTCTAGGAGACGAAGTTATGGGAATCTGGTCCAGACATGCTGAGAAGGCAGATGTCACCTGTGCCTGTGTGTCTCACTCAGGAATTAGCCTTGTGACAGGAGATGACTTTGGCATGGTTAAATTATATGATTTTCCATGTCCAGAAAAATTTGTAAGTTTGTTTAGTATTTTGTATTATTTTACTGTATCTTAGATGATTCATTTTTTCACATTTAAAATTGTTTTGGTTCTGATATGAAAATACTATAGTTAAATCTTTATTTTTAAAGGTTTCTTCAAACCTCAACACCCAAAGTAAAATCTATTAAAAACAAATCTAGGCCAAGTGTGGTGGTGCCCACCTTTGATCCCAGCACTCTAGAGGCAGTGGCAGGTAGATCTAGGTAGTTTTCTGAGTTCAAGGATAGCCTGGTCCACATAATAAGGCCCTGTCCCCTCCCCACTCAAAAAAAAGTCTTCCCCATACATAGTCTTTGGAAACTGGAAAAGTTCTGATGTGCTTTTAAAAATCAAACCTATAGCCGGTCGTGGTGGCTCACGCCTTTAATCCCAGCACTGAGGAGGCTGAGACAGGTAGATCTCTATGAATTCAAGGCCAGCCTGGTCTACAAAGTGAGTTCCAGAATAGCCAGAACTACACAGAGAAACTGGGGAAAAACAACAAACCTATATATTATACGTTCCAAATCCCCTGCCCCCTTTTCAGAGAAAAGATGTGACTGCCCAAATGGCCTAGTTTGTTGTATGCAGACCTATAAACTCTTTACAATAACCTCTACTCTTGTGACAAATCAAATTATGGTTTCATATTGCAACTTTTGTGTACGACACTGCTGAAGGAGTGTTGTTTCCGGTTTAGGCAAAGCACAAGAGGTTCCTGGGTCATTCCCCTCATGTGACAAATATTCGATTTAGCAGTGGTGACCGACATGTCGTCAGCGCTGGAGGCGATGACTGCAGGTAACTGTCAGCACAGGAGGGGGACGACCACCTTGTGACTAGTAAAGACTTAGTAACAACTCTGTATGGCTGTGGCAATGAACACAGCCAGCATTTATCAGAAAATAATATGAACAGGGACTCCAGAGCCACTGTCCTTATACAAACACAGCAAAAGGAATTATACATGTTTTGAAAGGTAATTTGGCAAAAATCTTCTGAAAATCTAGAATGTGATGGAACTCCTTGTCACTTTTTTCTGATTTCAGTTTGTTTGTCTGGAAATGTGTACATATGTCTCACTGAAAGGTATGATGCCGAGAAGACTAAACAAATCTCACCTCAAGAGACCAGTTCCATGGCGGAAAAACCAAAACCAAACTGCATGGTCAAGTGGTGCTAACTGAAGACTGACAGGGAGGGATGTGCAGAACCATCCGCAGCAGAAGACTGACAGTTCAAAATGCTTGCTGTATGTACCAACAACCCATAATCCACACACTGCCAGATAACTACACTGCAAGGAATGACTGAGTATTTGGTAAAAGCTAACTCCTCCTTTTATTGAGGAGTGTGGGATTTTGGCAGAATTGCACAGATTTTTAGGGTACAGCAGTCTTTAAAAGAAAAAAAAACGGAAAAAATTCTCATTTCTAACATTTCTCAAGGTTTGTTCAATGAAATATTTCACCCTTGTACAAGGAAAGGAATAAACAACCATCACCCTAGTGTCAGTTTTCAAAATACATTTTTCTTAAGGGAACTTACACAAGCTTTCCTGGTAAATATTTCCTATTCATTAATAAAGTGCCCTCTGCAAAGGGTACTTCTTACAGCCTGAATTAAGAAACAGATCCAAAGTCAGCAGTATATGACTACTATATTGTTTCCATTTTTGAGCTGTCAATCCTTGTGTTTAGAAGCCATCTCTACAAAATTTTGAATCAAAATTATGGCCTCATTAATAGGAAAGTGATACAAGGGACATTCATTTCCAAATGTAGTTTTCTTAAGGTTCTGTGATAGCAATAGCTCTCAACTGAAAGATAGTACTGCATATTTAAAGGTCTGATCTAATTAATAGATGTTTATTGTATAAACAAAAGCATTAAATTCATACACTAATAACACTGGGCATAAAGTTTTATAGTTTTGCATTGAGAAAAACTGGCTGGTGAGATGTATGCTGCCCTATAAGGCTATTTCCCAAAATGGGTGACTCCAGTTCCCCTGAAGAACTGCCAGTCCTTCTGCTTTGATGCTGCCAAAGACTGGGTCTTCCCATCCAGGACTTTGCTGTTTAGCCTCACTAGAGTTTCCTCAAGATGAAAACTCCAGTAGACTGCTGCGTAAAAATTATTTTTCTACATGTGAAGACACTGGGGATGTTCTACTGGTCATTTCCATTTTTATTTTACTGTGCGAATTATCTTTGTAGCATCGATCCTCCCCCTCAAGCTTCTGGAATCCTGTTTGATATGTTTTTTATGGCTAAAAAAAACTGTGACTATTAAAACCAGAAATGAACACATTGCATCAAAGAACTTTTGTCTAAGCAGTGCTTGGAGGCTGGTCGGTTTTAACGCTGAAGGCTGATGAAGAAACTTCAAGCATAAGATAACTCTTCCATTGTTCTGTCTAAATTAGGCCAAGTTTTAGAATGCACTGATAGTATAGAAAATGGTAGTCAATAAATTAAAGAATTCCTATAAAAAGAAAAATGTTTCAAATTTAAGCATGGTGTAGTTCTAAATTTTTCTCTCTGGACAGTTTGCCAGGTTTTAGTTACAGAAAACTTTCAGTTCTGTAAAAGTCCATTATGTTAAGTAAACCATAAAGAGCTGTTTCCACTCTATTTTTGTTCCTCAGAGTGGCCAACCTGGTGAGTCCAGTCTTTGTCACTGTAAAGACTAGAGGTGAGGCTTACTTTTCAGTAGTCATCATATGGCCATCTGGAATAGCATGGCGACGAATCAGAGACTCTGTCCTGTAGGTTTTTTTTGTTTTGTTTTGTTTTTTAAGTTTTTGGAGGCAGGGTTTCTCTGTGTATCCTTGACTCTCCTAGACTCACTTTGTAGACCAGGCTGGCCTTGAACTCACAGAGATCCATCTGCCTCTGCCTCCCAAGTGCTGGGATTAAAGGTGTGCACCACCACACCTGGCTGCCCTGTAGTTTTTCAACCCAGAGAATTATGGTGTGTGCCTGTAGTATCTGAATTTATAGCCCAGGACTGCCACCAGCCATTGTGGTCCCACTTGTTTCCTGTGCAGAAGCATGCCAAAGCACACAGTACACTCCAGTGCTCTTCATCAACAACCATGTCCATTCCTTCCTCTCTGTGACTTCCTACAATGTTTCATTTAGAATAAGTAGTAACTGTTTTAGGGTCAGAGTAGCTTGTCTATAAACCATAGAATTCAACAATAAACCATTTAAAATATAGGGCTAGGGCTTGTAGCTCAGTGCTTACCTAGTATTCGTAAGGTACCACATATAGATGGGGCATGCCTATAATCCCAGGTGCACAGAATCAGAAATTCATAGTCATTCTTGGCTACATGATGAGTTTGAGGCTGGCCTGAGGCACGAGACCCTACCTTAAACAACCAACCACTTTTAAAATGTTCTTCCAGTCACTGTTCAATAACAGAAAACACTGAATTGTCACATTTTATTTTCTTACAAGTTTCCTGCTTCTGATCTTTACTAGACAGTTATGAGAATACACCTACACACATTTTGAGAAAGTGATAGTTAAAAGCCTAGTTCCAAATACTCAATTTTCAACAAAATTCTTCAGCTGAGACCCAAAGCTAGAACGAACGTCTTAAATTCAGTTCATTTACAGAATGAAGAATTGCCATTTCATTTGAACCTATGCAGCAAGCAGCTTTAGGCCCTTGTCTCCTTGTTCTTCTGATGTTTCTATCTTTACCCTCTGGGATTAGCATGGTCAGGGCCAGCTTATCAGATGCTTGAATAATCAGCTAATGCTTCTATCAATGGAAAGGCAATGACCACAGTAGAAGGCTGGCTTCACAATGTTAAACACAGACTTTTATAGATGTGACTTTATTATCCATCCTTTATGTATCTTAACAGCTTAAATTTGGTCCTGAAAATGTTTGCGCCTTTATTATCCCCTTTGCTAACCACCTTTTACATTTTAATTTTTATAACATCAAGTCTTTGAAATCACTGAAATCACTTGTCTGTTATTTAATTCTAAAACATTAGACACTTCTTGCCTTAACAGTTCTAAAAACTACACACATAAAACTCCATAATACAGTAGGCCAAGTTTCATCCTATTGTGTAGTTTGCCCATACTATCTCTGCAATTATATAGTTCCATCATTTAAAATATACCACTTAAATGTCAACTTCTACATTTCAAGAATGGTCTTTAGTAGTAACGAGTATATTTTCTGTGGAGTTATTTCTGACAATATTTTTCAGAATATGGGACTATATATGTATATTTATATTCTTGTGAGTTCAAAGTCTGTTTTCTGATACTTTCTGTATATACCTGTAAAAATTTTTGTATAATTTTGTGATATGTAGCCCCCCAAATTATTTAAAAATTACAAGCTAATAGTAAATGGAAGCGTTTCAAGGAATTGTTCATACGTTTTTGCATTGTCATTCCAACTATGTTTACCCTATATGACCATGTCACTACTTAGTTTCACAGAAGGCAAAGGACCTCAGTCCACTTTACCAAAGTAGCTCTCAAAATGTATTATGCTTCTCAAAGGAAATTCATTTAGACATTAAAAAGAAAATTTAAACTAGTTGTTCAAAGCTGCCTCAGTATTTTGGGTATTCCTGTTTCAACACTGGGTTACAAACACTACATCATCTTTGGGAAAAGTAAAAAGTGATTCTGAGTACACTGGCCTTCCTGCGGCACTACAGCCCTGAGTTGCAGTACCATTACCAAAAATGATGTTAAACAGCAATGTACAAACATGCTGCAAATGTTTTAATAGAATTTGGCTTTTCTTTAAACTGTCTTTTTCATAGTCAAAATGAACAAACAAAAAGTATTGAAACCACTTGATAAACTTACAAACTTCAAAAATTAGACACTTTAGTTAGGCAATAAAATTCATATTACGAAACCAATATATTCTAAATTTCAAAGACATGACAAGCTCTGTAGAACATCTCTCATCAGAAGATGGAAGCTTTCAAACTGCATGATCTTCTGCCAGGTAGGATTAGGGTATCATTCGCTGAATAAATAAAAACAAAAATTGAAAAAAAATTAACTGCTTTGCATATGAATACACATTAGCTAAGAAATTTTGTCTTTAATTATATAATGCAGATAAATTATGCAACTTAACTTCTGGCCACATTAAAATACGCGCTGAAACTTCAGTATTTTGCCATCACTAAAGTCTAAAAAACCTGACTTGGGATTCCTTTCATCTTTTATGCATGTAGAGACCAGAAGTCAACCTCAAATGTCATCCCTTACAATACTACCCACCACCCTTTTAAATTCCTGGTCTCTCACTGGCCTGGGAACTCACCAAGCAGGCTGGACTGGCTGGACTGCCTGGCCAGCAAACCCCAAGCATCTGCCTTCCCAGCTCTGGGATTACAAGTGCATGGACCCACATTTTTACATGAGTTCTTTGGGATCAAATTTCAGATCCTTAAGCTTGTGAGGCTTTTTAAGCACTTTATAGACTAAGTGGTCTCCCCAGCGCTGACCCGAGATTGTTGACCAGTGTGTATAATACACATGGACAATCCTGCTGGCTTTGGTGTTATGTTTGTACTGTTTATGCTCAGAAGTTAGAAGGGGTGAAGCGTAGAGCTCAATGGGAGCCTTTTATGCATTAGGCTCTGGATTCAATAATTAGCAGCACCACAAAAAGAGAACTCATCTGGAGATGATGTAGGTTAAAAAAAATCATCACTGGATAAATTTGGTTCATGTAGTTAATTATTTTTGCTAAGGGATGGTTGTTTAATTTTGAAAGTGCAGGGGAAGAGATAAAATTCAATTTTCCGGCCAGGCATGGTGGCACACGCCTTTAATCCCAGCACTTGGGAGACAGAGGCAGGCGGATCTCTGTGAGTTCAAGGCCAGCCTGGTCTACAAAGTGAGTCCAGGACAGTCAAGGATACACAGAGAAACCCTGTCTCAGAAAACCTAAAAAAAAAAAGAAAAACCTAAATCCTCACCTGGTTTGAGGTCGAATCCATTTCAAGGCATGTCTTGGTGGTACAGTGATGGTGGGATGATAAAATGTGCAGTCTGGTCTTGTACACTGAGTATTAAACCTACAGTGCTAAACAGAAAGGAGAACAGCAAACCTTCAACAAAATCCGCAAGATAATACAATATACACACGAGATGAGCATAAGCGCCCCGCCGTGAGCTAACAGATATGGTAATGCCCACTGTAAACAGCTATTCCTGAGACACAAAACCCAGGACACCTGCTAACATGTGCCCAAACCCAGACAGACACAATTAAAAATGAAACATACACAAAACAGAAACCCAACTTCAGAATGAGAGATTGATTACCACTAACACCATTTTCTTGGAGAATAAAATTTCTTACTTTTGGGTGGTAGAAGGGACATTCCATTTTCTTACAAGCTGGGAAGTAACGGCAGAGCTGACCATTCAAAGACGGCACTGGTGATGAGACTACCGACAGGAATCAGAATGAATGAATAATGCTTTCACCTATTTGGCAATATCATTTTTTCAGGCAGGCTACTACAGTTATTTGTGAAGAGGTGAGAATCATTTAATTTAGAACACCAAGTTTTATCTATCACTCAGGATATATAAACATAGCAGAGTTCTGTAAGAAGGGCAGATTCATTCTTTAAGTGCTAAAACAATTTCTAAAACTATTCTTTTGTTGTTTCATTTTACTTAGCACCAGAAAATGTTATTTTCTACTTTTTTACCCGAATACAACAGTGCACAAAGCCACTAACCTGGTTTTGGAGTCAGTACTGGGATTCTTCTACTCATGTGAGTGAAGGGACAATCTGGTTTAGTACACTTTGGATCATATTTACAATTTGGATGCACAAACAAACATTTTTTCAGCAAATTTACAATTGGGAAAGGCTCTACAAAACAAAAACAGTTTATTATTCATATTTAACATCTCAATGATTAGGCTTTTTGTAGAGGGACTTCACATCACCATACATGGCTGGAAAGATAGCTCAGCCTTTATGAGCACTTGCTCTTCTAGAGGACCTGAGTTCAGTTCCCAGCACCAACACTGGGTGGCTACTACTAACTGTACCTCCAGCTCCAGGAAATCCAACACCACCTTCTGGTCTTTTGAGGCACCTGCACACATGTGGTATCTAATCTGTCTCTCTCACATACATACATAGTAATTATGGACTAGGAACATAGTTCGGTGGAGCACTTGGCCTGATATACATGAAGCTATGGCTTCAATCCTCTGTTGTGGGGATGGGGTGGGGCCAGGGGGCAATTAGTACTTTTTAAAATGAAGCTACACAATTGTATTTCAGATCTTGAGAAAGTCTACAACATTGCAACTCAAAGCAAGACATTCTAAAATAAACGCCATTCTACTTTATCAGAATGTCTAAATCTTTTTTTAAATTCTGGATTTCATTTTTCTTTTTTTTAAGTATTTATTTTTATTTTATGTGCATGGATGTTTTGCCTGCATGTATGTCTGTGTGAGGGTGTCAGATCCCCTGGAACTGGAGTTAGACAGTTGTGTGAGCTGCCATGTGGGTGCTGGGAACTGAACCTGGGTCCTCTGGAAGAACAGACAGTGCTCTTAACCAGTGAGCAATCTCTCTAGCCCTGAATGTCCAAATCTTAAGTAAATTCTAAAATTGTAAGCATATCACATGTGCATGGCACTCTCCTAAAAAAGATTCATCCCACTGCCAGGCGTGGTAGTGCACGCCTTTGATCCCAGCACTTGGGAGGCAGAAGCAGGTGGATCTCTGTGAGTTCAAGGAAAGCCTGGTCTACAAAGTGGGTCTAGGACAGCCAGGGCTACATAGAGAAACCTTGTCTTAAAAAAAAAAGAGGTATCTGTGAACAAATACATACTAACTGTATAGTTACACTTGATGTATAGGGACCTCAAGCAAGCCAGACATTTCAGGAAAATAAGTAACGAAACACAAACCATTTTCAAAACCAAGTGCAGCTCTAGGGATGGTTATGCCAAGTATCATGTATCATGTTTACTTATGAAACCTCTCTACAGAAGTGAAAAGAAAAGTTGTAGGATGTAGAGATTACTACGGAAAATATTCACTTGATATTACTCACTTGCAAGGTGAAATGGGATGATGGTATACACACTCATCCCCATTTTTACAAGCAGGCCAGTACTTGCAGCGCTCCAAAAGCTTTTCTGGTTTCTGTGCCACATTCAGGTCAGTCATTTCAGCTTCAAAGAGCAATCAAGAGCATTTTGTTAATTAGGATTTTAGTTCAGGCTATACTCAATAAATCTGCCCCACAACTGAGTCTCAAAACTTTATGTTCTTTAATGTTTGGAGCCCTACAAAATAACCACAAATGATATGGTCAATCTTAGTAATGGAACCTAAGGTTAGCAGGAAGGAGTTGTCATAAAACCTCAAGCACATAGGGACTCTACAGGTGCAGTTCAATTGTTCACCAAAAAGTCTAAATTTCAGTCTCACTTCAGAATTGAAATATAAAAGTGAAGGATGTCAAATTAAAAACAAAACAAATAAAAAAATATGAAGCTGAAAAGACAAGTTGATAGCAAAATGACAAGTGTCCAAATAAAAAAGTACCCCAGTTGCTGAGGTATAGTCAGGAAAGGTCTGGGCACTAGACTCACCCTGACATCTAAGAAGAACACAGCTTTCCCTAGCTAGACCAGCAATGGCACTGCCTACGGGGGTGAGGGGTAGGGGATGGGGTGGAATAGCAGAGAAGGTCATCTAACAGCAAGTCTCAAGTCTGGCTGGGTGAAAGATGGTAAGTGGCAGGAGACAGACTGGGGGACCATGACCTGGAAAACATGCCTCATGGATGGAGTTCATGTCTCTGCATTAAGTCATGTCCAGTTACAATGTCAACTACTGTGGCACATGAGAATGGGACCGCTAACTTTTCATATGACATTTAAATGAAAGTAATTTATGACACCAAATAAAATTATGCATGATGGCCATAATCTACTGCCTTTTGATCTGAGACATCATCATTGGGTTTTATGTATTATCTGTTCACATTGGTTATGAAGCCAACTGTCACTTCAGAAGTAGTGTAGCAGGGTGCTAAGCTGCTGGGACAGTCCTGGCTCCGCATGATGATAGCTCACCTAGACACCTTGGGCAAAAATGTAACATCTCTGAAAGCCACTTTGCTCAGAATCAGATTACACAAAGAAGGGAACATTTTTGTTCTGGTGACCCAACATCTGTCCTCCCTACATGAGAATGGCACAAAGAGCACCATGCGGTGCGGACAGGAGACTCGAATGACTACTGTGTTATGCCTGATACAGATTTCTATGCTACTTTAAAAAGAGGAGGATTGGGAGTCAGTTCAGCAGTGAACACTTACTTAGCACTCCTACACAGCAAAATAAGGAAAATAGAAGGTAATTTATTTTAGACTTCGGATATAAAAATTCCTTGAGAATTTCTAAAGAAAACCCAACAGCATTGGGAGGGGAACCTCGCTCACTTTTAGATAATCTTTGCCCCATCCCTACAGAGGAAACTGCCCCACACTGCTCCATATACAAGACTGCTATACATACCAAGGCCTACAAGAAAGGAAAGACTAGATCCCAAAGAGCAATGAAGGCAGAAAAATGAAATAGCTGCTCAAAAATAGTATTTTAAGAAGTATATATAAAAAAGTATATTACAAGGCAACTTTCTCTTAGTGAAGAATATATAAGCAAGATATAGAAGGCATGGCTCTTGTTTTCCTATGCTGATAATTTCACTTCATATGTGACTAAAACTTCGCATTTAAATTTCAGAGACAAATTCACTTTGTATGAAAGCTGTAAAGTGCTGCCATGTGACGGACAGTGGAGGTGTCTTAGCATACACAGTGCTAGTTAGCACTTTCAACCACTACCAGCAAACACAACTGAAAGACAAAAATCTCAACCTGCTTGCACTAGGTGAAGACCAGAGTATCCAGGAACTGTAGGAGGCTCTTCAATAGCAGCATGTCCTCACTGCTACAGAGTTACATCCCAACACATAACTGAAGAGCCCACAGTGGCAAAGGATGCATGATGCTGCCCATCCCCACTGTCTCTCGATGGCCACAGCACTCACACAGACAGACACACTCATGACTGGCATGTTACCCACATTGTCCCTGCTTCTTCCCACATGCCAAGAAGGCCTAGCATGGAAACTCACCTTTAAGTGAAATCGGGTCTAAAGAGAGCTAAGTGCTAAGCAATCAAATTGACAACTGACAGCAGTAAAACTAAACTTTCCTAATTTTAGACAAACCACGTAGGGTCAGAAAATATGAACTGCCCACTGCAGTTTTGACTGTTAAAACTTCGTTTTACTTAGGGTCACGCCTGCAACTCCCTCCACAAACCAAGACCATACCCCATGACAATGACTCACAGCAGGAAGAGCCGCTCACAAGTGTTTCTCGCTCATAGACTGACTTATCTGTTCTAGTTTACTGTATCTTTAATGGCTGAAGAAAAAGTATCAATGTCTTTTTATGCTCTGCCAAGAAAATGGTTACTTAGGAAACACTTGAGAATTTACTGTTTTTTTCCTTATATCTGTTCATTTTTAAAAGTTAGTAATTAACTCTCCTGCTTAGGAAGTTTATCTAAATCAGGAGTGAAAAGTATTGTTGGGGGGCTGGAGAGATGGCTCAGTGGTTAAGAGCACTGGCTGCTCTTGCAGAGGACCGAGGTTCAGTTACTAGCACCCATGTGGCAGTTCACAGCTGCATATAACTATTTCTGGGGTACCTGACACAGCAGCAAGCATGCATGTGCTGCTGCACATTCATACATGCAGGCAAAATACATAAACATAAATCTAAGAAAAAAGAAAAAGCAGACAGAGAGAGAAGATAAAGGATCAGTGGCCACCCCTGCCACGGTGGCATCTGTGAGGCTAAGATGCAATGGAAGCACAACTGGCCCCCCAGCACCGTGCATCTGCACTGCGCTCATCTGATTACTACTCAGTAGTCACTTCAACACAGGCCTTTCTGATTCTTTCAACAAGTGTCCTGCCAGACTAGGTAAGAAATCCCTTTCAGAGAACTCCTCCTACGGTGTGGAAAACACCAAAGTCAAAATCCACCTTTCTCTCAAGTTAATTAGGAGAGATTGCTGCTGGTACATGATCAAGAATGATGTTCATCCGCAGCGATCCCGATGAAGAGGCATTTAGGTCGCACTGCTGGACTTCATTTTACCACCAGCATCACAGGACACCATGAAACAAGCACAGGGAGAGGATGGAATTTAACTGGTGGTTTTGTATGACAGAAGAAAACAGGCTGCTCAACAGAAATGTAAGTGAGGCCTCAAACCAACATTCACTCAAGATGTTCACAGGCCACGACTCCCTTCTCAATGACAGTGGGCTGAGAAGGCAAAGTCTGAGCTCTCAACACACCATTGGAAAAGCTACCATCTGGGTCCTCAAGCTGCCTGCTCATCAAATGCAACTGCTGTGGGTGGAGGAGACCTCTGAGTCCCTTGTTTGAAGCTGCAGTTTGGTTTACAGGTTTCATTCCTTCAAAGCACATCTCCTCCTCTTGATCTGACATGTATCCTGGGGGGCTGGGGACACCATCCAGCGTCACTATAAACTTGGGACTTGCAGGTTTATCTGGTTGTACAAGATCTCTGCCAGACAGATAAAAAAATACCAAAGAATTAGGGAAACAAACACAAAACGCTGAGTCTCCTAAAGTCCTCTTCAGCAGAATTGTTCCTCCCTTGCTTGCATTTGGTTCACTAAGATAGCCTTAGCATGACTTCCTGCTGCAGTGTAAGTGGAACCCTACCACACAGCGGCCACGGCCAGCAATTGCAGCAGTGTCACCAGCAACCTGCTAGCCTGTACTTATTAATAATGACAATGTCCTCTCAACTTTGACTCATTATCCATTGGCTCCTTATAGGGTCAACATGGAAATAAACCAAAAACCAAACCAAACCAAACCAAACCATGGATGCTAACAAGCATCCTGGTCAGCAGCTTTATATCTATCCTGATTTTAGCATCTGTACATGTGTTTCTTTACTGAACACTCAGTCTGCTTTCTTAGGAAGGAACCATACACGCCTCAGCAATTAACACCTTGCAAAAGGATTTCCTGATTTTGGTTACTCAGCTTTAAGAGTTGGATTCCCTGGGTGTGCATTTAAAACCAAAGCAGAACACTAAACCTTTCATCAATGGAGTTAAATTATAGCCTGCTTTTGTTTCTATTTAATGGATTTCTGAACAAGAAAGATGAACTCAATTTTTTGAAAACTGAATTTGGCTAACTATTCATGGCCTAGCCAGTGAATCAATGAAAGGACCATCTAGTGGGAGCTACAGGAACAGGGAAGCTGGGAACTAACAGCTGACCTGCACTGTCTAATCATCACACAAAGTAAGCTACACAAGAAAAAGAAACCATCTACCGTGTCTGCATAAGGTGTCCTGAAAGTACCCGAAGGGCATCTGCAGTCTTCATCCCCGACTCCTGGTTTGGTGTCACTACTACTTCCTCAGACAGCTTTGGCTTCTTCAGAATAAATGATCTTGTGTCTGCATGGACCATGGATTCCATGTCATAGTAATCTGAGCCAAAAAAATTGGCCATAAATGTTTACTTCTGAATATACCTTTTATTCTCAAAATCATACAAGTGAGAAGAATGTCAACCTCTTATATAATTATAATTACTTTTAAGGAAAATCGTGACTGATTCTATTCAGGAGTAGGATTGTAATCCCATTCCAAACATCTCTTCAGAGAACTCAAATAGTCCTTTCCTCACATGACACATTACAAATGACTTTCTTTGCCTACAGTAGAAAAAGGTTTTCCTATATCACATCTGTTGGAATATTAACAACACAGTAAAAGGACAAGTTACTTTTTTTCCAAAATCAGAATTTAAGAACCTTAATGTTTCCTAAAATTATGCTTCAAAATTCAAAAACTGTTGAACTACTTTTCCAAAATGAGTTCTAGTTCTGTTCATTTTTCACAGCAATATTTACAGAAAATACTACCTGATGAGAATTGTGTCACCTAAGCCTAACTATTTTGAAAGGGAATTTTAAGATGAATGTGTGTCACACTAACCTCCAGTGCAAGCCACCACAAGCTCAAGGCATCTACAGTCTACAGGCTGTCTACTTCACAAAACGTAACAAAAACTGAGTTCAGAGTAGATATGATAATCTATCAGTATGTAATCAATTGACAAAAGTTAAGTGGTTCTTTTAAAGCCAACAAATAAATAGACCAAAATTCAGGCTATTAATTCACTGAATACTTATTTACTGATTAAATAAGGGCTGTGCTAGGTACATAGATAAAAAGGAAAAGAAACTCAGACACATACAGTTCTAAAACAGCAACAGTCAGAAAGGGAGTGAAAAGGTGTAGGTGGAACATGAGGTGCCTCCTCCAGCCGAACAGTCAAAGAAATGCTAGCTGAAGATGAGTGTGTACAATGAGTGTTAAGAGAATAAGTGTGAGGAGAGCAGGGAGAGCCAGAGAGCCAGTGCGGGCAAAGGAGCAAGGAAACGGCCTTCACAGTACAGAAGAGGTGAGAAATGTGGAATGGCTAAAAAGATGCATGTGATGGTGTGAGATGGGATTGTAAGAAAGACTAAAGACATGTAATGATGGATCACTTGCCTAAATATCTTAGAGTCTGGTCTGAAAATAGTAAGAGATTCCTAAGCAGGGAAGTAACACAATTACAGTTCTTTCGGAAAAAAAAAAAAGTTAAAATATTCTCTTGCCATGCTAGACATGGTTATACACACCTTTAGTCTCAGCACTCAGGAGGCAGAGGCGGGAGGATGTCTGTGAGTCCAAGGCCAGCCTGATCTACAGAATGCGTTTCTCTCGGGGCCAGGCCTACAAAGACAGACCAAGTCTCAAGTAAATAAATAAAAACAATAAAATGTCTTCCTCTCATCCCTCCAACACACAAGAAAGAAAAAGTACATGGTGCACATCCCATCAACCACCAGGTCTCACGGGGCAGCAGTTCCAACAACAGGCAGGGAAGGCAAAATCAATGGAGAAAAGGGTGAGGCAAGAAGTACAGGGAGGAACAGCCAATGTAAAAATTTCACTGTTAGGGCTGGAGAGATGGGTTAGCGCTTAAAGCTGCTCTGCCAGAGGTCCTGAGTTCAATTCCCAGCAACCACATGGTGGCTCCCAACCATCCACAATGTGATCTGATGCCCTCTTCATGCAGATAGAGCACTCATATACATAAAATAAGTAAATCTTTTAAAAGATGCTTTCAATTTTAGATTTGTTTTGTTTGAAATCCTCTAGCGTTCCTATTTATTTCAAAGGAAGGTAAAACTCCACAATTTGACCTCTGAAGAAGAGAGGTAAGGGCAGCACTGTTGTGGTCAGCATCTAACTGACCAGCTGCTGCTGGACACCACCACCCAGCCAAGGAAGCCAGCTCCACAGTTTTCCTCCCATGTAACTGAGGAAGTCCGAAGCCCTTCAATGACAGTCTCTGGCTGCCTAGAGCAGAGCCCAGAGTTGGTCGTAGGAATGCCGCACTTCCTTTCCTACCACTCTGCGCTTTCTGTGGTATTGCTGCTCTCCCCAGTTCACACCTCAATAGGACGCAGAACAGACAAAAAATAATGTTGAGAGGAAAACACAGGTTAAAGTTGGCCATTGAGAAGGGCTGGCAAAAGAGAATGAAAGGAAATGAGAACAAAAGGATAAAAGGCTTAAAGAAACAAAGGAGTGCAATTGTCACAGTCTAGGGAGATTAGGGAAATGTGCACTAGATCCAGGTTTCAGGCCAGAGAGATTAATCAGTGCCTAAGTGCTTGCTGAGCCAGGCATGAGGATTGCACTTGGATCCCTAGAACCCATGTAATAATCAGGTGGGAGTGGTGATCCACCTGTAATTTCAGCTTCAGAATGCAGAGATGGAGTCCTGGAGTAAAACAAACATTTTAGAAAGCTGTGGCCTTGCCGGGTGTAGTGGCGCATGGCTTTAATCCCCGCACTTGGAAGGCAGAGGCAGGTGAATCTCTGTGAGTTCAAGGCCAACCTGGTCTACAAAACAAGTCCAGGACAGCCAGGGCTGTTACACAGAGAAAGCCTGTCTTGAAAAAACAAAAAAACAAAAAACAAAAACCAAGAAAGCTCTGGCCTTGACTGACCCTGCCTCAATGAATAAGGTGGGTGAGTGACAGAGGATGATTCCTGACCTCACTCAACCTTGGGCCTTTGCTAGCATATGCACAAACATTCCTACATTCCTGTGAACCCCCACACAGGTAAACATGTATACACATATGCATGCCACACATAACAAAAATGGAAAAAGGAACTACATGTCTCTACTCTATATATCCATGTACTGCCCAACTCAGCCTAGTGAAGGGTCAGAAAAGCTTTTCTTACAAAAATGGCAATGAAGAGTTTTGCTTCTTTAAACAAAAAAGTATATACCCATAAAGAAAAGAATGGCAAAGAAACTATATTTTTAAAGTAAAACAAAACAAAACAGGAGTGTAAACTGATTCTAAGGTAATAATAAAGCAATCCAATTTAGACTGCAAGGTTCCCAAGAGACTGAGAACCAGCAACACAGGGGCCCTTGGGAAGAACAAAAGAGGCATGCTAGAGGGCTCACTTTAGAAGCAACAGCCTTTCCTAAAGTCTAAGTTCACGCTCCTATTTTCTGTCTGGAACCGTACCATACTCATCCCCCAAACCACAGTGGAGACTTAAGAATGACCAGGTATGTGCTGTCCTGTCCTTCACAGTTGGAGAGTCAGGGATGAGCCATCTAGTTCTATAACAGACAGTACCACAACAAAAACAAGAAGGAACAGTGAGAAATTTGTTTAAAAGGCAACTTTCCTGAAAACCTTTACCCATTTTATAGATACTACTAGCCCTTGGAAAAAAATGAGGCTTTAGACTTTCCGTGATTTCCAGAAATGCCATCAGTGTTCAAATAATTCTACAGTGAAACAGGGAGAGGCATTAAGCAAACACTGTATGATGAACAGTGCTGAAGCTCCTCCACGGTCCTCCTCTGCAGAATGAGCTATCTGATACTCAGGCTATTATTTGGAAAACGTTTACTGGCAAAGGTGACCAGACTAAGAGCATCTAAGTGGTACTGTTAATACTCAGGGTGCCCCCAAACTAATCTGATAAATCATTCTCCATACAGGACCTACATTCAAAATCAACAAGGTCCAAACACACATGCCACAACTCAGGAACCCATTAATACCAATCAATGTTTGAGTGATTCTCTTTTTAAACAGATAATCAAGGAATTGCATGTGGAAAACGTCATTATAAAACTCAAAACCAACAACTCAAAGAAAATAAGAACCAGGAGGAAAAAAGGAAAATAAATGTCAAAGCCATTTTCTAGCACCCTCAAAGACACAAAAACTTATTACATAATGAAACAAAGATCAGTATGTTTAAAAAAAAAAAATCAAAGGAACATGAAGGAACAGAATGGTTCTCAGAAATAAAAATCTGACAGAATAAAGACAGTATGAACTACCTCATAGAACTACCTAATGCTTCAAGTGAGCTGTGCAATGAAGGGAAAAAGAAAAAAGGGAAAAAAGCACAAGAGCTGATGAAGTGGGCACAACAATGCACAGACTTTGGCCACCACACTTAAAACAAGACTCATATGCAATGTGGCAAGATGAAGGCAAAACCATGGCTGGGGCACCTTAGCACTCAGGCAGAAGGCAATTAAGGCTGAAGAGTATAGTAAGTCTTTCCTGTTCAGATGGGTAGGACTGGAGATCCAGACAGAGGCCAACCTTTGAGAGTAAACGCAACCTTTGAGACACGAAGAACTAGGGAAACTGTGACTGCAGAGTTCTCACTGAGGGGGTAAGATGATTTAGGAGGTGGAAAGGAGAGTTAGGAATTAAGGACCAGAGCTTCCAAAAAAAGAGCAGCTTCACAGGAAACACACAAAAAAGAAGTGTTAGCTATGGTGGGACACGCAGGTAATGTCAACACTTAATAAGTTGAAGTTCAGCTTGGGCTACATAATAAAACTGTCAACAAGAAAAGAAGTTTCAGGTATTCAACTGTTTCCTGCATTTACTAAGCACTGAATGGGGACCTGGCAAGGATTGGGGAACCAAAGACACAGCTAAAAAGAAGGAGCCACTCCAGTTCTGAAGCAGCCCGTGGCATGTGCACTTGGGATGAGTACGACACCTGACAGAAACTAACAAGTAGTTAGTGGACCCTGAGAATAAGACTGTCTGTGAGGTCAGCACACTGGGTAGTTGGAAGTGGGGCTGAAGGGATGCTGAAGCAGCTCTGGAAATACAGCAAAGATGGGAAAAGGTGAGCTAGGGACATAAGCTGCCAGGACAGCGACAATGAGCAGCACAGGGGAAAAGGTGGATTAGGGATCCTAGCTGTCTTCACAGCAGGAAAGTGAGCAGCTAAGAGCCAAGGACGAAAGGCAAGGGGAAAAGAAAGCTTATGAACAAAACAGAACACCACACATGAAGAAAATGCAGACCTTACATCCTAGCCCTAAAAATGTTTCCATCAATCTAACCATGCTGTCTTAGGGCAGGATCTAAGAAGATACACGGCACACCGAATGAGGTGTAACAGATGGGAATGGCAGCAGACAACTGCCACATTACACGGTTGACACAAGACTACCCACCTTGACTCATCTCCACTGTCTCCACCATCACGGGGTCAATCTGCAGTCGGGTTAACAATTGCCTCTGTTGTTGAGTTCCTGGAATGCAAGTTTTATTGTTGTTATTGTTTTTGTTTTTGCTTTGGTTTTGGCTTTTGGTTTGGTTTTTCAAGAAACCCTTCTCTGTGTATACCTGGCTGTCCTGGACTCACTTTATATACCAGGCTGGAACTCACAGAAATCTGCCTGCCTCTGCCTCCTGAGTGCTGGGATTAAAGGTGTGCGTCACCACACCCGAAATATAAGTTTTAAAACTTCATTAAACTTAAAACAAATAACAACATTTCTTAGAAATTAACCTTTGAATTTACTTGAAAGTCTTACAAATAAAGCTTCTACAACACAATTTGCTAATACTACAGTCTTCAAGTATATCCTTGTTAAACAAAATGCTATTTTTTTGTTAAACCAAAAACGGCAATGACGTCCCTCTTGGTTCTCCACATGTGAGGCGGCCTGGATTGAAGAAATACAGCAGACGTAAAAGGAAAGGATGGAATAAACAGGAGTTGTGGCCATAGGGCCTTGAGTAGATGGGCAGCAACTACACACACAGGCACGTTAAGTCTGTTTCCTGGAATCTCCTCACTACTTACCCCACACTGCCTCCCCTTCCCCACGGCCTCCTCCTGATCTTTAAAAATATAAAAAAGGTGGAACTTAAACCAAAGCCAAAATATAGTCCTTGATTACCCCGTCATGAAATTCACAAAGGACAAACTGGCTTGGACAGATGCAAAACAAACAATGACTTGATGACATGCAGAATTCTGCAATCCAGATCCTCTACTGGCTGCACATCAGATTGTCCATGAGCTTCACAGTAACGCTCAGCAGCTCAACAAGGGCTCTACATTTGTCTCTTTGTAATGTGGTAGCTACCTCAGTTCCTGAAAGTAGATTCTTTGCCCAATGATGATGTCATCTAAGGAGACTCTCCTGTCATCAAAGTGATGTGGTGTGAATGTAAATCAGTGGTTTTCAACCTTCATAATACGGTCACCCACAATCATAACATTATTTCTGTTGCTATATCATAACTAATTTTGCTATTTTTATAAACTGTAATGTAAATATCTGTGTTTTCTGAGGGTCTTAGGTGACCCAAAAGGGTTATTCAATCTCCAAAGGAGTTATAAGCCACAGGTTAAGAACAGCTGATGTAACTGTTTAGATCTATAGATCTATTTTTCTTTAAGTAATCAGGTGTAGTACTTCTTACTTCTAAAATAGTTAACATTCATTTTTAACAGTAAGTTCATAGTACCAATTCATACTAATAATCTTGAGTTTTGTTTGGAGGGGTCTAACAGGTGGTCTCTTCAACTGAGTATGATGCTTTGGGAGGAATGCAACCTGGAGCAGTAAGAAAAGGTATACCTGCCTAGCCAGCAAGATGAGCTGACCCTGGTGACCAATGGTGACAGATGTCACACCCATACAAGGCCTCACATTTACATCATACTAAAACTCTTTTTCTTTAACATTACTTTTATTTTCTAGATATGAGTGTTTCTAAGTACATATGTTCACTGCATTGTAAGCCTGGTACCCAATCCTGTAGAACGAGGGCTACAGACAATTGTGAGTTGTCATGTGGGTGCTGGGAACTGAAGCCAGGTCCTCTGGAAGAACAGCCAGTGCTCTAAACCAGTGCTGCCTCTTGAGCCCCCATACTAACAAAATCCATTGAACTACCTTCCCAAACTACTTGAATTATGACAAGAAATATCAGTTTTCACTATAACTATAACCCTCACTGTGCTTAATCACAGGTATTTAGTAACTAATTTCTTTTCTTTTTAAAATTTATGTATTCAGTGTTCTGCCTGCATGTATGCCTGCACTTCAGAAGAGGGCACCAGATCTCATTGTAGATGGTTGTGAGCCATCATGTGGGCACTGAGAACTGAATTCAGGACCTTTGGAAGAACAGCCAGTGCTCTTAACCGCTGAGCCATCTCTCCAGCCCTAGTAACTAATTTCTATTTACAACAAAAGCATCTAAGTGAAGTATGTGGAGATGGAGCTGGCATGGTTCACACATGGCATGGAGTCAGCTGTATGCTGTTTTTAGTGTACCTGGTGTGTGTGTTGTAAAGACAAGTGTTATCTATATAGTACAGACAAGATGGGAGGTCTTGCTCAGTACATCACTTAAAGATGTTAAGTTTTAAAAGGTAAACTCAAGTTAATATTTTACCAGCTGTTCTTTACTAAGGTATTTCTTAAGTTTCAATACTCCAGACTGACATGTGCAAACAAGAGTAAATTCCTTTGAAAATTACCAAGGCAAAAATAATACAGAAAATAGACCTTAATTCACAGATCGTCTGGTTAAGCTGTATTCTTGTTGGACAACCTAACATGTTATAAGTTTATAGAAACAGTATTGAATTTAAAGAGTTTTATAGAAAAATAACAGTACAGAAATTCTTCAAAGAAAACCATTTCCTCTCAAGTCTTACTTTATCTTGAAGCCTCCATCTTTTAAATAATCATCCCAAGCCAGGCATGGTGGCACTTGGGAGGCTGAGGCAGGAGGATCATACATTTGAAACCATCAAGGGTATCTTAATCAAATCATGACCCAAAACAAAATACTCCCCATCTCATTTGTTGGAGAGAGGTAACGTAGGCCTGGCTGGCCTGGAACTTGTTACACGGACCAGGCTAACCTTGGACTCACAGATACCGACATGTGTCTACCTCCTGAGTGCTGCTGGTGTTAAAGGTGAGCCAACACAGTTATCTCCAAAAAAAAAAATTTTAAAGAAGTTATAACCGGTTGAGTTCTTGCCTAGCAGCCAGGCATGAGTAAAGCACTTTATTCCGGCCCCAGTACTTCAAAATAGCAACGAAAACACATGTACGCTCCACTTAATTTTGATACATTCTAGACTTCCAAAGTTAAATTATACAGAGCTCCAAGCAATGCAAACCTCAACTTCTTTTTCTATGCCGAGCTGCCTCTATACCAGAGGGTCAGCACCTAAAGCACAGAATTTACCTTTCTCAACATTTGTTAGGAAGCCAATTATTTTGACATCACTAGTCTTTGACTGCGACTCAAATTCTATTCTCTCTTGAAAATCTTCCAGCTGTCTGTTGCATTCAGATGATGATGTTGAATATTCATTCATTTTAACCTCTAAAGATGAAATTTTTGCTTCATTCTGGGATACTCTCATGTTCAAATCAAAAAGATTTGCTTCCACTGTCAAAATGGCTTTCATTCCTTTAATTTCATTGATATCAGTTGCTATTTTCCTCAAAAGGTGGGAAATAGTGTCCAGCTCACTGAGTGAAAAAGCACTTGTCAGAGAGCCCGAGTTAGCTGGTTCTGATAGAGGGACACTGACTGGCAGAGACGGCGATGAAAACCTTGAAGCCATTTTCATAAAGTTCCTGGCATTTTCACAGCCCGTTAAATTACTTCATCACTTCATTACTTGAGTGAAAGCAATCAAGGTTACCTTTAGAAGTGCTAGTGGCATTTTAAAACCTATAACTGAAGACATAAGATGACACCATTCTAAACTAAGAAGTCATACTGTGAAAAGTTAATCACAGCAGACCAATTTTCTCTTCTACAGTTAAGAGTACTGGAACCACCACTTGTGTTCTGTAAGCCTACCTACATATCAGCCCCTCTGAAAGAAACTCTATTATTACATACAAAATAATCCTGGCTTCTGATTGGCTGAGCAGACACACATGGCACCCAAAGAACTTTCCATTATTTACTTCATGTGTTGGGAATCCTGAAGAGCTACTCCATAAATTAAGCAAATATATTCAATTGGCTGCCCATTAGGTGGTTCTCAAATATTTTCCCTCCTTTTTGGGTACTTACTTTTTGGGGGGTGGGGGTAATTTCCTTTGAAACACAAGTGTTTATTGTGATGAGGTCCAATTTATTTCTTCTTTACCTGCTTGTGCTTTGGTATTCTAAGGAGCCACTCTTCAATTCAAGGTCACACATTTATATGTACTTTTTCCTATGAGTTTATAGTTAAATTATCTTGATAATGGAGGTCTTTTGATTCAAGTTACTTTTTTGTATATTTGGAGAGATCTCAACTTCACTATTTTTCACAGACACCCAAATGTCCCAGTAATATTTGTTAAAGACTATTTTTTTTACCTGAATTGTTTTATTGTCCATGCTTAAAAAATAAAACACAAACGATCAGAAACGCACAGTGCCAGGAATGAGTTCCTCCTTTTGGAGTTACTGGCCAATGGGTCCCCAAAGACCCCTGCCCCACATTAGTGGCACTGCCAGGGCTTAGCTACTTACAGTCCAGACCTACTGCTGAAGACATGACATACCTGAGTTACAGGACACGATAAAAATCAAGCTGGTTCAGACCTGAAAGTTTCATCCCTACTGGCCAACTTTCATAGTACTGGAAGGTAGCATGTAAGCTAATCTGGAGGAGAACAGTAATTGTATTATATTCAGCTGTAAGCTCTGGGAACAATAATAGCCAATGCCTGGCAAGAAATGACTATCCGTGCAATAGTGGAACAAACAGCATGGGAGTAACCAATTACATTCCTACAGGGTTTGAGATACCAAGCTGAAGCCAGAACAAATCCCAGCATAGAGAAGAGAGTTAGGCACACAACCTCGCCTCTGGCAACTGCTAGCTACTAAGAAAGGAAGTGTCAGTTTTCTCTGCGAGTATAGCCCCTCGTAAGTTGACAAGGTTCCATGAGAGGATCACATATTTAAGAATATTTGGGGCAGCACAAATTTTTTTTTTTTAAAGAAAGACACCCCAAAGTTGGGTGGATCTTGAAAAGAGTTGGATGTGATAAATATGATCAACACATATTGTATGAAATTTGAATCTCTCAAAGAACTCCTAACAAAAAATTCTTTGCCAGGAGTGGTGGCACACTCCTTTAATCCCAGCTCGGGAGGCAGAGGCAGGTGGATCTCTGAGTTCAAGGCCAGCCTGGTCTACAGAGTGAGTTCTAGGACAGCCAAGGCTACATGGAGAAACCCTGCTCGAAAAACCAAAGAGAGAGAGAGAGAGGAAGAGGGAGAGGGAGAGAGGGAAAGATAAAGAAAAACAAGCTGCTAGAAAATACATATAAGACAATGTTTATAAATGTCCCTATCGTTTACCTATAAATTAATCTAACTCTTTAAATCTTAATTCAAACAGAAGACAGTGCAAAAACCTCACAAGGCTTTGAATTCAAATAAATTTAGATCACATAATAGATACAGATCTGTCAACGTTAAGAATAGAATATCTCGCCAGGCAGTGGTGTTGCACGCCTTTAATCCCAGCACTTGGGAGGCAGAGGCAGGCAGATCTCTGTGAGTTCAAGGCCAGCCTGGTCTACAGAGTGAGTCCAGGACAGCAAAGAATACACAGAGAAACCCTGTCTTGAAAAACAAAAAACAAAAAGAATAGCATGTCTCCATTAAGCACTGTCTGCAAACCAGTTGGTTCAGAGGGCAGCAAATTACCCAGAAGACAACAGTACAGTGGTCTAACAGAACAAGTCACATAGAAACAAGGTACTCAACAGCACAGTAGATGACCCCTGCATTGCTTGTGGTGCCCATGCCAATTTTACATGCAAATCTGTAAAGACCCATCCAAAGTCCCATGAAAAGGTGCATCAACAGAGAAAAGTTTAAGATAGTTCTTAAAATAATGTTGTAGGTAAGACTATTGTTACAACTATTTATAGACTAGGAAATCAGGGAAAGAAAGGTTTATTCAGTTAGTAATGGGCAAGGGTTGGATTTAACACCCTAACAACTTAACAGTCACTATGTTATTGTACTGGTCTCTATGACCTGTTAAATGGAGCAAAATGTTACAGAACTCCATGCAGTATAATTACTGTTATGCAAATATACATATATATGCATTATGTATATAAGCATACAGAGAATATCACTTCAAATATCAAATGTTTATATATGTGAAACTGTCTATAATACACTAACACAAAATTTTTCAATGCTTATCGTTGAGGGCAGTGGGAAAAATGGGTGGGTATGATTTTCCTTTCCTCATAATACTCTTTACTAATAATCTTCCTCAATGCTTCCTGTCCAGTATGATACATATCAAGGACAGAGACACCCATGTTATGATTACTAATGGCTTCCAATCTCTCAACTTTACATGGTGTGAGAGTGATACACTTAGAATACACTGTGCTCTGACCGTTAATGTATTCTTAGGCTTGTGGAAAGTCTAAGATAATTTCTTGTAATGATGGGCGGCTGCAGCACCAAGGCACATATTTGAAGGCATCTGATCCTAAGGGTAGGAAGTCAGTGATGTATGTTTCCATCGTGTTAGCTCTAAGTTACACTGCAAAGAAATCTTGTATCAGAAAATTTTGCCTAACTAAAATTTAATAATGTTAAGTTATCTAAGTAGGTTAAAAGCTAGGCTATTTTTGCTTTGGGTATTTGGGACTGACCCTAGGGCCTCATGCAGGTACCCTACCACTGAGATGTAACCCCAATATTTTTTTTAAAGTTTTTTTTTTAAATGAGTCCTCTATTTGCATGTATGCCTGCATGATAGAATAGGCGTCAGAACACAGAACCCATTATAGATAGTTGTGAGCCACCATGTGGTTGCTAGGAATTGAACTCAGGACCTCTGGAAAAACAGCCAGTGCTCTTAACCACTGAGTCATTTCTCCAGCCCCTGAAATGTAACCCCACTATTTTCATTTTTCATTCTGTGGACAGTCTTAAAAAGTGCCCAGGTAAGCTCTAAGTTTGCACTACTTTGGCTTCTTAAGTATCTGGTATTACAAACATGCACCACCAACTCTGGCATCTTGGTGAAATTTACGGCTAATATTTTCAAAAGAAATTTAGTTAGGCAAAGTGGTGCACACTATGGGCATGTCAAAATAGCTACACTCATGAACTCAGTGCTGTTTTGGTTGCCTGCACAAGATTAATCCAATCACTACTCCTGAAAGAACAGCGAGTGGTCCACAAGTTAATGGTTTCTGGGGAGAGTTCACTTTTCTTTTAGGGGTACGGCCCCTGATCAGTCAACCACCTTCCAGTGGACAATCCAAACTGTATCAGTATATAGGCAGCATAAATTATAATCTGTAGGCTATTTAAAAGAAGAGGAAAAAAAGACACAAAGTTAGGAGTATTAGGAATTAGATCTTGGAAGAAATTGAGGGAACAGAGATTGAACACAATAAAAAATACAGTGCATCTCTAAATTTAAGAAATGTTCAGTAGAGACACTGAAGATATAGATACAGCAGCGCTAAGAGTTCTCAAGTGCAGCTATCCTGACATATCCAGAAACAGTTTTGTCCTGGTCTCTGTCTTTAGAATATGTAGAGTTCACTATTACTTCTTATCTCTGCAATTAATGCTCCATTGTTTATGACTTGCCTAGATTATCGGAACAATGGCCTTCTAAACCTATGCACTTTTAACCCTGCCTTCTTTCTCATTCTCTTTCAAACTATATTGGGGCTGGAGAGATAGCTCAGTGGTTAAGTGCACTGGCTGCTCTTCCAAAGGGCCCATGTTCAAATCCCAGCATCCACATGACAGTTCATAGCTATCTGTAATTGCTGGGCATGGTGGTGCACACATTTAATCCCAGAACTCAGGAGGCAGAGGCAGGTGGATCTCTATAAATTCAAGGTCAGCCTGGTCTAACAAAGTGAGTTGAGGACAGTCAGAGATACACAAAGAAACCTTGTCTGGAAAATCAATAAATAAATAAACAAACAAAGCTAAGTCATTTCTTATTCTTTTGAACAGAAATCACAATGTTCCTCTACAGCATCTTCCCTGGTCTCATCAGCCACTTCCCTGTCACTCCTCTCTGGTACTCTGTTCCACCTAAACCCATGTGTCCCTTTGCTACTTCCACATATTCATTCTCATCACCTGCCACCCAAATCCCTCTTCTTCAACAGAGAAATAAAACTATACCATTGTTCAGTTTTGAAGTCTGTCTTCTTCAGGAAGTTCATTTGAGGCTTTTTGTGAGATGTCTAAAGGCAATATTTGTCTGTATATTTTTTACTTTTCAGGGGTTTTTGAAACCTTATGTAATGATCCTTTCCCTTACCCCCATCCTTAAATCAATTACTATATTTATTTATTATTTTGCTTTTTGTCGAGACAGGGTTTCTCTGTGAAACAGAGCCCTGTCCTGGACTCGCTTTGTAGACCAGGCTGGCCTTGAACTCAGAGATCCACCTGCCTCTGCCTCCCCAGTGCTGGGATTAAAGGCGTGCACCACCACATCCTGCACTTCCTGCTCTAGTAGAAAACCAGAGATCAGGTCCCAGAACTAACAGACAGCTCATAATGGCCTATGATTCCAATTCCAGGGAACTCAATGCCAATTTCTGGCCTCTGAATGAACCATGAGTACATTAGGTATTCATCCATGTGTGTGTACTCAGAGAGCAGGTGCAGGTGCACGCGTGCGTGCACGCACACACACATTTTTAAGAAGAAAGAAAAGCAAGAAAGCAAGCTAGCTGGCTGGCTTACTTGCTGACTCTAGGGAAGCCCTAAAAATCCACCAAGAAATAAAATGTCAATTTGTCTTTGTAATGGGTACTTCTGTAAATAGTCATGTTGTTTTGAGACAGGATCTCATACATACTAGCTGGCATCAAACCTGAGGATGACATTGAATTTCAAATCCTCCTGCCTCCAAGCTCCTAAGTCACCACAAACATTACATAGCCTTAATAATGTGCAGTATTAGTTATTGGCTCTCAACATTTGGGAAGAATTTACAAATCAAGTAGCCTTACTTAGGAAAACAGAACAAAAAGTAAATACCATCCACTCCTGTAAAAATAAACACAACTCAGACATTGGTCAAAAAGATAAAAGAACTGAAGGAGGGTTCATGTAGCCAACACTGTACTTTTTAAGAAAGTGTCTTATTTTTTAGTCCAATCTGGCCTACAGCTTGTGATCCTTCCACCCCAGTCTCTCAAGAATCAAGAACACAGGTATAGAGAGGGCACTATGCTCAGCTAAAATGTCAATTAAAAAAAAAAATCAAACTATGTTAAGAGTATGGAATAAAATATACTGAAGTACAGATCATCAGATAAAAATAGGCATTCAGACATAAAGCTTACAACTGCAAATATAACCAAGAAATTACAACACTGGTCTTAGTATATGAACCTGGCAACAGGGAATGGTACAGCAAGAAATCAATGATATCACCTCTAATTGGCAATGAAAATACAGAATAAACCCATTTCAGATACAAAAAAAGTCACTAACAGCAGAATAGAATGATGCATGCCTATAATCCCAGCACTCTGGAGGTCAGATGATGAGTTCAAGGTCATTCTCAGCTGCATATCAAGAAAGTTCAAGGACAGCCTAGGTTATAATACCTTGCTGTCCCAAACAAAATCATAAAAGGAAATATTTAGGGTGGCAACTTCTGGGAGTGAAAGTAATTCAGAGAATTTTACAATAAGAAAGTTGCTTTGCGTTAAAACTTTCTATGTTATTTGACCATTTTCTAATGTATTAGCAGGTTTTCACTTGTTTTTCTAAAATTTGTATGGTTAAAACATATTTTGTATTCTAAAATACTTTACTTAAAAATATGAATATGAAATATACCAAACAGGCAAAATAAAAGGAAATCCATCCCTGGAGATATTATAGAAAACTGCAGAACATCAAAGACAAAGAGATCTTGGAAGCAGCCAGAGAGAAAGGACAAATCACCTACAAAGGAACAATAGACAATTAACAACAATGGAGACCAGAAGACAATGGACACATATGTATTTATGTGCTGACTGTAACTTTTTAAACTAGATTTGGTATGGAAGAAAAATATTGCACAAGAGGCTTGAGAATGTAGCTCAGTTGGTTTCCCAACTTCCCTGGTATACACACAGCCCTGGATTCCATACCCAACATAGAAAGAAACTGAGTATGGAGGCATGTGACTGTAATCTCAGCACTAAGGAGGGAGAACCAGGAAGATCTTAAGTTCAAGGTCATCCTTGGCCACACAGTGAAGTAGGAGCTAGCTTGACATATATGAAACTGTTTCCAAACAAACAAACAAACAAGCAAGCGAGCAAACAAAGTGGGGAAGGCTGGAGATATAGCTCAGAGGTCAAGAGTACTGACTGCTCTTCAAGAGTATCTGGGTTCAACTCCTAGTGACCAACCACATGGCAACTTGTAACCATCTGTCACTGCAGTTCCTGGAGATCCCTCTTCTTCAGAGATTCAGATCAAGTGACTTGAGTTAAAGCAGTGTTCTCAACCTTCCTAACGCTGGGACCTTTTAATACAGTTCCTTATGTTGTGGGGATCCCCACAATACGACAATATAAGCTACTTTATAAGTGTAATTTTGCTACTGTTATAAACTGCAAATATCTGAGATGCAGAATATCTGATATGCAGGATATGTGATATGCAACCCCCAAAAGAGCTGCAGCCTACAGATTGAGAATCACTGATCTAAAGGTATTTCCAAAGAATATACTTCAAAAATGTTTAAAATATAGTGTTGGATAGATAGGTCAGTGGCTAAGGGTACTTGTGCTTGTAGAGGAATCATGTTTAGTCCCCAGCACCCACATACAAAGTGGCTCACAACTGTATGTAGTCCAGATACCTTCTGACCTTTGCAGGGATGGCACACAAGTTATGTACACTACATACACACAAACAAAACACCCATACACAAACATTTTTTTTAAATCTTTAAAAACAGATTACAATTTTTATAATAGATGCTGATGACCACCAAGGAACATTAGAATAATTAAAATGGTAACTATGTAGTTTAAACTGAACAAATATAGCCTGAGAGAAATGATAATGCTGTACAGTTTAGACATTCAAAAACAGACCAAGCTGGTAAGTTAGAGTCATAAAGGTATACCAAGATGGTAAGACTGAATTTAGGGTAACTTAAAGCACTTTTAATGTTTGGGGATGGGTTCAATGTATTTAGTATTTGGGATACTAAATTTAATTTCCATGGTAAAAATTCAGTTGTAACCATTAACTCAGAAGAAATGAAAACATCAAAAAAAAGCTAAAAACAATAATTAGAGCTAGTAACAAGCAAAGTAATCAATGCATTAAAAAAAAAAAAAGGCAACATGTGGTGGTACTATCCTATAATCAAAGGAGGCAGACGCCAGAAGATCAGAAGTTTAATATCCTCACCTACAAATTGAGTTTGAGTTTAGCCTAACCTTATGAGACTTCTTCCCCCTGAAAAACTAAATAAAAAACAAACAATAGAAGCACCAAAAAAAAGTGATAAAAACTATTCCAAATGGGTTGGCAATCCTAATAAATGATTTAATATCCAAAAAAGGGGGCAAACTGGGAACATGTATTATTAGGTCAGAAGTTAGGAGTAGTACCTGCTCTTGCAGAGGACCCATGTTCAATCCTCAGCAGCCACACAACACCTCACAACCATCTGTAACTAGAGGATCTAGTTCCCTTTTCTGGCCTCTAAGGACACAAACACTCATGTGGTTCACAGACACGCATAGGTCAAAGCACCTTTATGCATAAAATAAATTTAAACTGTTTTTTAAATCAAGCTTTACAATATTTAAGATCCACCTACACATGTAGCCTAGAAAAAGAAAACTGGGGGCTGTTGAGATGGCTGAGCAGATAAAGGCACTTACCAAGCCTGAGAATCTGAGTCTAATCCCCAGTTTAATTCACTATGTGAGTACATAGTAGAGGGAAAGAACCAACTCCCACAAACTATTCTTTGACACACATATAATTTTTTTTAATGGTTTCCTTTACATAAAAGGAAGAATGGGGCTGAAGATATGGCTCAGTGGTTAAGAGCACTGACTGCTCTTTCAGAGGACCTGGGTTCAATTCCCAGCACCCACATGGCAGTTCATGACTGTCTTTAACTCCAAAATCTGACACCCTCACACAGATGCCAGCAAAACACCAATGCTTATAAAATAAAAATAATTTTTTTTTAAAAAAGAAGCCGGGCGGTGGTGGCGCACACCTTTAATCCCAGCACTTGGGAGGCAGAGGCAGGCGGATCTTTGTGAGTTCAAGGCCAGCCTGGTCTACAAAGTGAGTCCAGGATAGCCAAGGATACACAGAGAAACCCTGTCTCGAAAAACCAAAAAAAAAAAAGAAAGAATTCTGAAGATAAAAGCATGGAAAACAAGTCTGGCACCATAGTTTATTTTGCCTATTTTTTCATATTTATTCCAACAACAGTAATTCTACATTCATTAATTTTTTGATGTCTGTTTATATCATTGATTTTTGTTCTAATAATATTCTCTCATATTTTCTAAGTTATTTTAGCCAGACTGACTCAAGACAAAAAGAGAAAATACACACATTGTGGGAGATAGGCAGGCAAGTAAAAAGAGGCCAGGGGATGAGACTGTGATATTAATTATTCATGTCAATCCATGTAGATATTTAGATTCCAAAAACCTCTCAGCTAAAACTGTACACAGCATGTTTGTGTAATGTGCATCTGTGCTTGTAAGTGCCCTCGGTAATTAGTATCTGACGTCACTTCAACTGAAAAGGAAACACCACCGGTGGTAAAGAAGGACATTTGGGACTGAAGAGATGGTTCAAGTGGTAACAGCAGCTTGTCTGTGAGCATGAGAGCCTCAATTCAGGGCTCTAGGACCCACATAAAAGCTGGGCAAGGGTACGCTGCCAAGAGCTGGGGGGAGGTGAGGAAGACAGGGGGATCCCAGGCCTGGTGCCTGTGGAGGTCAGAAGAGACTGTTGGATCCTAGTCCCATTTTATTCTTCTCAGGAAGCATAAACCTTCAGAAACAACAGCTGTTAACTACTTCTCCAACAGTACCCACTGTTCTTGCTTATTCACCACAATGACTGTAACAGCTGCTCCTCTTATTTCTTTCTCTTTTATGACTTTTTTAAAGATTTTTTTTTTATTTTGTGTGTCTGGTTGTCTTGCCTGCATGTATATTTGTGCATGAGGCAAATAGAAGGAAATCAGTCTTCTAGATGGTTGTGAGCCACCATGTAGGTGCTGAGAGTTGAACCTAGGTTCAGTGTTCTGAACCTAGTCACCTCTCCAGTCCCACTTGTCCTCATTTTTCACATCAGGAGTTCACAACACTTTTTATGTTAGTCTATGAAGAATACAATCTGTTGCAACTACTCAACTCACGACAATTGGTTTCAAAGACATTTTATTTGCAAAAATAGTACCAACAACTATTACTTGGTTACCAATCATAATTATAGGAAAAATATAAATTTCAATTTTACTCATGTTTTCAACACAATGTAAAATTATCATTCAGCAAACCAAGTAGTTTCTCTTTGTTTTTTGTAGGTGTTTTGGGGAATTGGCTTTTGCTTAGGACTGAATTTGAAAGAGCCCATTTTAAGGGCAATTGTCACCTTTATAAAGATGAAATGGTTGTTATCTTTGGCTAACAGGAACCTTTTAGATGCTGGCTCCAGAATCCTTTTGCTATCCCTCTAGCAATAGCTTTCTTTGCTAGTATAGTACCATAGCTTTTCCAGGATTAGTACAGTACTAACGTTTCCACTATGAGTATAGTACTAACTTTTTCAGTATTTAATGGGGCAGGAGAAGAGACCATAGGAATTGTGTGATACTTAATGCATGGAATCAAAGACTTCACAGAACCTGGAACAATTCTTAGAACAGTTCAGAAGAATAAACAAATTAGGTTCCTAACATCAGATACTGAAGGGGAAGATAGAATGGGAGAGGAATACATTCCATGGTCAGAGAAAAGCAAAATTACAAGTATTATGAATCCACAGATTTATTTTTGAGGGGTTAAGGAGAACCTACAGTTTTTAATTTCTGATCTGAGTAGAAAAAAAAAGTGATAGAAACTTCAGTCTCAGCTGGGCATAGTGGCGCACACCTTTAATCCCAGCACTTGGAAAGCAGAGGCAGGCGGATCTCTGTGAGTTTGACACTAGCCTGGTCTACAAAGTGAGTTCCAGGATAGCCTGGGCTATGCAGAGAAACCCTCTCTTGAAAAAAACCAAAAAGAGAAAAAAGAAAAAAGAAGAATCTTCAGTGTGTCATGTAGTGGAAAGAACAACTACAGAAGTAAAAAGGAAGCAGACCAAAAAGACCGTTACACAGCTGTCTACAGGTCTAACTAAAGGCCTCAGTACTGGGCTTTAAGGATGGAAAGGAAGCAGACCAAAAAGACC
>CAJQZJ010001511.1:4285371-4308655 GCA_907164525.1 Lophiomys imhausi | reverse complement strand
TGTCTACAGGTCAAACTAAAGGCATCAGTACTGGGCTTTAAGGATGGGACACAGTGGGGAGACATACAAAGTCACATGATGGAGAGTTGCACTTAGGTATGTAGGAACTGGGTGGAGAAATGAGGTGAAAAAAGGAAGTAGCAAAAATAAAAATAAAGGAGGCAGAACAATTAGCTGAAAACTACAGCTGCCAATGGGTTAGGCACCTGGGCCAAATCAGGGTCATCAGGACAGACAGGAGAAGACAGGAAGGATGCCAGGAAAAAAATTAAAGAAAACTTAAGATTTTAAGTTGGAAGGAGTAGGGACAATAAACAGGTGTAAACAAAGGCTTGTGAGATGGTTTAGTAGGTAAAGGTACTTGGTGCCAAACCAGATCACTTACAGTTGGAGCCCCAAAACCCAAATGGTGGCAAGAGAAAAACAAGTCCCACAGTTTGTAATGTGACCCTTTCACGATGTCCATACACCTACACATTCACTGAATGAAGACTAAACAAAAAAGATTGAACACAGACATCCAGGCGTGGTGGCGCAGGCCTTTAATCCCAATCCCAGCACTCGGGAGGTAGAGGCAGGCGGATCTCTGTGAGTTCAAGGCCAGCCTGGTCTACATAGTGAGTCCAGGACAGCCAGGGCTACACAGAGAAACTCTGTCTGGAAAAACCAAAAAAAAAAAAAAAAAAAAAAAAAGATTGAACACAGAAATTAATGCATCTTTAAGTAGAAATTTTCTAACCAGGAGCAAAGTCTTTAATGATAAAGGCTGGACTTTTGAGAATATTGTTTTTCCATAATTAAAGAACAAAAGCCAAAAAAAAAAAACCCAAACAAACAAAAAAAAACTTTAAAGTGTCTGAAAAGCATTGAGTTTTCTACAAATCACATTCTTTGAGTACCTAATTCATCATTTTCCTCATAGTTAACTAATACTCCATTAAAACTTATCTGGGGGCTGGAGAGATGGCTCAGAGGTTAAGAGCACTGGCTGCTGTTCTGAAGGACCCAGGTTCAAATCCCAGGAACCATATGGCAGTTTAAAAAACTCTGAATGGCCAGGCGTGGTGGCACATGTTCTTTAGTCCCAGTACTTAGGAGGCAGTGGCAGGCAGATAGATCTCTGTGAGTTAAAGGCTAGCCTGGTCTACAGAGTGCATTCTGATAGCTCAGGCTATGTAGAGAAACCCTGTCTCGAAAAGCCAAAAAAAAAAACCCCAAAAACAAACAACAACAAAAAAGTTTTAAAACTTATCTAAAAATATTTAGTATCCCATGGATAAAGTGTGAGAGTGCAATGGTTAACTCTTACCTTGAACCTTTTCTGTGCCATCTCCTTTTGCTTCCTCTTCTTTAACAGGGGGACTTATTCTGGGAGCCCTGCTTTGCCCCTGGACCATGTCTGCTAGCAACTCTTCCTGAGAAGTCCGAGTTCTGGGAGCAACAGGAAGCGTCTGTTTCTGTGGAACTTCACATAAAAGCCAAAAAAACAGAAAACACAGCCATGGCTACCATTTCAAAACTCCATAGGTAACAACATATATTAGATATAAATTCCATCCTTGGGTTCAGAATAGTTAAGGTGTTCAAAACAACAACAACAAAAAAAATGTAGTTTTTCTTACAATATTCCCAAGAAAAATGTTCCTTATTTGCCTTACATCTAAATCCTGAATCTCAGCACTCAGGAGGCTAAGGCAGTAGGGCTGTAATGGAGTTCTAGATCAGACTGGACTACATAGTGACAGCGTGTTTCAAAAATCTAAAGCAAACCAACAAAACACGTGTGTGTGTGTAAAACTATATTCCATGCTACAATAAAACATACAAAATAACCAGATGCAGTGATTCATGGTCTTACAGTGATTCAAACTGTAACTTAAGTAGACAAAAGATGAATGTTCCAATGCTATTTTTAAAATATTCTTTTGTGACAAGGTCTCACTGTAGACCAGGCTGGTCTCAAATTCAGTACTGTTGAAAATCATGGTCTAAATTTCTTCCCGCTATTTTCCAAGTGCTAAGATTACAGGCATGTAGAACCAGGTTCAATGTTATTTCTTGAAATGTGGGAATCTCCAACTACTTTTTAAATTTTCTTTTTAGAATTATGTGTTTTGCCCACATGTATGTGTAACAGAAGCTTTTTTATTATCCAATATATACATTCTACTTTATTTTACTGTACTTAATACCTCTACCTACTTTCCATTCCTCGTTCACTTCCACCCCCCAACCCTAGGTGGGAGAGAAAGGAGGTTAGAGGGAGAAGGGACATAGGTCTGTTTGAGCTGCTGTCTGCTGGTTTGCTCATTTGCTGGACTTCTACTGAGACTGGTATTACCCTCAAAGAATCCAACGACCCTAATCAGCAGGCAGTAGCAGGAAGAACAAGCAGCAGTTTGGGGGTGCACTAGCAGCCAGGAGAGCAGCAGCAACCTTTCTTCTTTGTAGTCCTTTCTCTTCTTTGTAGAGCCTCTTTACTCTTACTTCTTTGTAAAGCCTGTTGTCTTTTACTTCTTTGTGGAGCTTACTACTTTGTGGAACTCCTTCTCTCTTTTCTCTTTGTAACCCCCTTCTCCTCAGGGCTCTGGCTTCTTATTCCTCCTTTGTAGAGCCCCCTTCTACCTAAGGGTTTGGCTTTTCCCTCCTTTGTAGAAGAGCCCCCTTCTCCTCAGGGCTCTGGCTTTTTATTCCTCTCTCCCAAGTCCTCAGAGTTAAACTTGATCAGCTGGTTAAGCCAAGACCCTGCTAGCTTACCCACTGTTAATACTTTATACCTGTGTCTTAAGAGGCCCACCTGGGATTAAACAAAAACATTCTCACAATTGGTTTTAATAAACTCCTACCACATGTATGTGTATGTATGTGTACAATGTATAGACCTGGTGCCTGTGGAGGTCAAAAGAGTGTTGGATCCTTGGGAACTAGAAGTGAACCCAGGTTCCTTGGAAGAGCAGTTAGTGCTCTTTCTTAACTGCTGAGTCATCTCTGTAGCCCAATACTCTACTTCTGAAATAGCTGGAAAGACCGCTGTTAAGAGCACTGGCTGTGATCTAGAAAAAACTGGGAGCAATAAACTGCTCTTATAAAGGGTCTACTAACTTGTTTGGGAACTAAGTTGCACAAAACATTTAGCTCAAGGAGTCCTGCCACTAAGGCAACTCAAGACTTATTACTAGTACATTAAACTTGTCAGAAACTGTAGAAAGGACAATTTCATAGCTCTTACATAATTAATATTTAGATTTGCTGAGAAAATGTTTCTGTCACAATTTGTTCACTAAGAGTGGGGCATGGTAGCACATTCCTTTAATACCAGCACTTGGGAGGCAAAGACAGGCAAATCTCTGAGCCAGCCTAGTCTACACAGTGAGTTCTAGGACAGCCAGAGCTACATAGTAAGAATGTGTTTCAAACAAAACAAACAAAACACCCCCCAAAGATCTGTTCACTAATATGCTGCCAATTAGGCTCTATTTCCATAACAAAAGGAGACAACCTTGATTTACAACTTGCCTATCTTAGGCCCATCCCCACAGAAAAATTTGAGCAGGTCTCTACAGGCCTCTCTAATAGGAAAGCACTGGGTAATAGCCTTCATCAATCCCAGTTCTTTTCCTAGGAAAAGCTTAATTCAGCCATGGAGCAGAATAACCCTCAATAACCAATTGGGGGATGGGGACACACACACAACACTGGTGACAATATTTTTGCTGTGTTTATTTCCCATTTGTCCAAATGGCCAACTTGTAGTCTCCTATTTCTAAACTGTTCAAAAGTGCGACTTGGGACGCAGGACCTGACAAGATTTCAGGATGAGAGCATGTATGGAATATATAAGCCCAAGGCATAGCAATAAAGCTAGTAAGACTTTCTGTTCAAGGTTGTTCCTTTTGTGCATTAGCCAGAACCAATAAAGGTATCTTTTGTTAGTCTGTGAGTACTTGGAATAATCTCTCAGTGGGGAGGCATATTAATAATGTAACAGCTGCTCTTCTGGAGGACTAGGATTCCATTCCCAGCACCCACATGATGACTCACAGCCATCAGTAACTCTAGTTCCAGGGGATCCAATGCTCTTTTCTGGCCTCTAGGCAAGCAAAATACTCATAAATATAAATTAAAAAAAAAAAAAAGTTTAAAAAGCAAGGTATGTCAAGGACATGGAAAGTCTTTAAAATTCTTATTCTAAGCAACAACACTGCTATATCAGAAAAGTGAATGTAAAGAGGTAAACTGTTAGAGCAGGTGCAGGTTTTTATCTGATCATCTTTTTTTTTTTTTTTAAGATTTATTTTATCTATTTTATGCATATGTGTGCTCTATCTGCATGTACACCTGCATTCCAGAAGAGGGCACCAGATCACATTGTGGATGGTTGTGAGCCACCATGTGGTTGCTGGGAATTGAACTCAGGACCTTTGGAAGAGCACTAGGCAGTGCTCTTAACCGCTGAGCCATCTCTCCAGCCCCCTGATCATCTTTTTTCTATAGGGGAAAATCTATTTAATGTCACATGTTCAAGGTTAAATGAGGGATGAGGAGAAGCAGAAGTAAATAAGTACCAAAAAATTGTTTACTTCTTTTCAAGAACTGGCCAAGTGTGACAAAGGGCAAGTAGAAGAATGCTGTAAGGGCATTCATTCATCAAATTCATGGTAAAAAAAATTTGAAGATAATTTCAAAAGTTGGTCCTTTTTTTTTTTTTTTTCAAGACAGGGTTTCTTTGTGTATCCTTGGCTGTCCTGGACTCACTTTGTAGACCAGGCTGGCCTTGAACTCACATCGATCTGCCTGGCTCTGCCTCCTGAGTGCTGGGATTAAAGGTGTGTGCCACCACGCCTGGCTGAAGTTGGTCATTTCTATCAGCTTAGTACCACAAAATTTCACACTGGGTCTAGCAGATGAAAAGGTGCACAAAATGTAGTAGCAGTATAACACTCACCATTTGCATTTTAGAATGAACTCTCTCTAGGAAATTTTGTTGTAAAAACTTGAAGCCTCAGTATTTGAAATCAAATGATTTTAATGCTTCTATTGTAATTAGGGTCAGAGCATTACAATTCTCTGCCTTTCATTCTGTTACCAGGTTCCACCAAAGCAAAAAGAGACTTGTCTATCTACATAGTACTTTTAAACACATTTCTTTCTTGAGTCTGGGGAAGTGGTTCGGTGGAACAGGGCTTTCCAAGCAGGTATAAAAGCCATTCAATCTGCCAGCATGGCAAAAAATACAAAATTTCTCTAGCTTCAGCAACCTGTTGTAATTCAATTTTGTTCCTTTTAAATGTCACTGAATCTAATGATATTAATATGAAGTCTCACTTTTTTTCAAAATTACCTTTGTAATTTCTGGGTGTTATCTAGTTTATGCACATGAGAGTTTACTATGCTCAAAGACCTCCTATGACAGTTTCTCAAATTGGTGAGATCTTTTAAAACCATTCTTCTAGAAGAATTTCATTCTGGTCTTGGTATCTAACAGGAACCTTTACTTTACACATCAAGACTGGCATGCTCAACTTAAAGAAGCAATCTCTTACCAGTACAAACAGTACATTGAAATTACCTGCAGAATAGTTAGTTGTTTTTGTTACAGACTCTTGAGCTTCAGAGATAGCCTTCAAAATTAGATTCTTGTTAGCTTGTTTAGAAGGTGGAAGAGAAGGTCTAAAAGAGTTTTAAGAAAAGATATTTTTATAAAGTTTTAAATTTCAGTTCTTTACATGTTAACCATCTATTATGTCATTACTATATAGTCTTCTGTTTTAAACACAGCAGGTAATAGTTTTTACCTGCAGACATGCAAACATGTCATTAGATTGGATCCCTACAGCTTTTTAAAAATGACTGTTATTAACATTGTCTCCCTCATTAATTTCTAATGGTCTTTGCAGTTCTCTCCAATTAAGCAAGTCCTCTTCCATTAGTATGTACCTTTCAAACCCAGGTGAAGCTGCCAGATCACTTGCCTAGCATTAGCACGCACAGGCCCCAGATGTCTTCCCCTGCCCTGTCAAATCCTCAAACAAAAACCTTGCAGCTGCATCAAACAGTGTGAGATTAATTTACAGCAATGGTCACACACCTCCTCTCAGGCTTTGCTGGTACTGACACGCTGCTGGACAAGCTTCCTATCCGGGAGCCATAATCCTCATCTTCCTCCTCTTCTTCTCCATCATGGCTAAATCTTTTTACTTTAACAACTGAACTTACCACAGGCAACTTTCTCTTCCGAAAGTTTTCCTCCTAAAACGAGATAAATTTAAACTTGCTTTGCATTGAAATCAAAGCTCTACCACAACAACATTCACTTAACTCAGAAGAACTTTAAATTTATAACAGCAGCACATAGCCCTGTTAGGGAAACTATTAAAAGCTGAGTTATGTGATTGCTTCAATTTAAAATTGACACATCTACATAGACACCAAAAAGAAAAGAAAGGGTAAAGATAACTCAAAATATGCATGACATAAAAATCCCTCTGGAGAGCCAGTCCAAGAGAGGACACTGTTTTAGATAAACAGTGTGTTTAGTTACATAAGTTATAATTGGAATCTACAAATGCCAGTCTCTAGCTAGCCAGAATGTATATACATCTATACAAACCTCAGCACTCATTTTATCCAAGTTGTTCCTGAAGAAGGGGCTGTAAGTGTCCTCTGCACTGCTAAGCACTTGTGCTTCATATGTCTGGCTGCTCTGCACATCCAGCTGCTTCGCAGCATGAGTACTGCTTTGCTGCTGATGAAGTTGCAGTCGGTTTAAATGAGTAGCAGTGTCTGCATTTCTACTAGCAGGTGGTCGATAAATTTCAATAGAAGGGCGAGAAGAACCATATGTAAGTGTTACTGTAGTTTTTTTCTGAGATAAGGGGTTCTCCTGAACAAAATTGAGGTCTTCATCAATGAGATCATCTGGTTCTGGCTTGATGTCAATCACATCTTCAGAGGGTGCTGGCTCCCTCAGAGGTTTCACTGTTGACATTAGCCGGGTGGAAGCTCCATCATCATATGAATGTCTTTTAAAACAAAGCATTATGACAAAACTAAAGCATTATCCTCTAATCTTCAAAGAATGTTTATTAAAAAAACTTTTAATGAGGAAGTATGGATACTTTAATATTCACAACTACTTTCAAATTATATTCATTCTTTGATTTTTTGTTTGTTTGTTTTGAGACAGTGTCTCATTAAGTAGCTCCAGCTGGCTTGAGATCCATCTACCTGCCTCTATCTCCCAAGAGCTGGGATTAAAGGCTGCTTGCACTAGAGTTGGAGGGATGGCTCAGTGATTCTGAGAACTGGCTACTCTTCCACGATCAAGGTTTAATTCCCAGCACCCACATGGCAACTAATAGCTATGTGTAAATCCAGTTTCAGAGGCTCCAAAGCCCTTTGAAGGACTCCAAGGGAGCTACAAGTACATGATCCATAGACACACATACAGGCAACACACCCACACATATCCATTTAAAAAAACATTTAAAGGCTTTATACCATCACACCCAGCCCTCATACTTTAAATTTTATTACATTTAAATTTTTCAAAAATCATATTCTGGTCACCATTAGTTTATTGAAAACCTTGCTCAAATTTGTTACGGTTTGAACCTGATGGGGCTGGAGAGATGGCCAGAGCATTATTAGTTGCTCTTCCAGAAGACCCAGCACCCAAATGGTGACTCACAACCATCTGTAACTCCAGTGCCAAGGGATCCTATGCCCTCTTCTGGCTTCTAGAGGTACGAGATATGCATAGAGTTCATATACCTGCAAGAAAACAGCTATACACATTAAAAAATAATATAAAAAAGAAGTAACAAACCTGGAATGTCCCCCACAGGCTCATGTGTTGAGCACTAGATCCCTAGTACACTATAATTTCAAGGCTATGGATCCTTCTAGGAGACGGTCCAACTGACCAATGTAGGTCATTAGTGTCTAGGAACAGGCCTTTGCTGATAATATCCCACCCAGGTTCGGGTTTAGTTTTCTCTGCTCCCTTGTCCACAACGTTAGGAATCTCTTTCATATGGTTTTGCTACCATGAACTCTATCATGATTCTACTACTGTGATGAACTGAGAGCCCTCTAAACTCTGAGCCAAAAACAAATGCTTCTTCCTCCTACAAGATGTCCCATCAGATTTTCTAACAGCAACAAACAACAAAAAAGTAACTAATCTATGATCATTTAAGTATTTCCAAAAATTGCTGAAAATAGGAACTAAGGAACATAATAGTAAACATAAATAACATCCACGAACCCATCTAGTCATAGTAGATACTGGACTTTTACCTGACATTAGTGGATTTCTGCTCCTGTGAACTTGTAGAAACTCTGGAATCCCTTTTTTCAGGTCTTGAGCTAGAAACGGCAAGGGGAGAGACAGCAGCTTCATGCCTTCTCTCATCTCCCCGACTAAAACTGCTCTTGTTTGAAGGCACGTTACTATCAAAGATGCTGGTGTCAGGAGACTTCAGACTAGAGGGCTCTGCAAAGAAAACGAACGATCCTGGTAATCTTTTCCTTCTCTATCCTCCCTCTTACCACCAATTCAAAAGCAATACATTTAATATAGAAAAGGGTTTTTTACGTTAATAACTTCAAAGTTAAAACAAACAAACGCAAAAACAGTTCTCATGAAGCCCAGGTTGACTGGTTATACTACCAAGGATGACCTTGAACTTCTGATTCTCCTGCCTCTACCTCTGGAGTGTAGGGATTCTGGGAAAGTACTACCATGACTGTTTTTTTTTTTTTTTTTTCAGTGGTAGGGACTGAACCCAGAACTTCTTGCTTGCTAGGCAGGCACTCTACCAATTGAGTTACATCTCCAGTTCCTCAAAGATAATAGTTTAAAAGCAGAGTTGAGTTTACTAAGGGATTTTAATGTAGATTTTTAATAACTAGGGGATAAAAGGCACTTGAGAATGTGGGCAAGGGATTTTTAAAGGAGAACTCCCTCAACAGTGAATAATATTTATTATTGTTGTTTTTCAGGAGTATCCACATTCATATTTTAAATACTAGGATACATATTTGTGTGTGTATTCTCTCATTTCAGTAGCTGAACAGTATTCTTATACATCATAATAGTGTATCTGATTTATTATCACTGGACCTTTAGATTACTTTCAATTATAAAGCAGTGAGGTATCTTTAAAGTTAAAGCCTGTGTATATTTATGATTACTTCCTTCAAATGCATGGCACTGTCTCGTCCATTACTGTCAATTCACAGTAAGTTTCTTTTTCTTCAAATTTGAGCCACTAGTCTATAAAGTTACTGGTGTTCTTCCAACAGCATCAATGACTTTATAAAGAAAAAGATCACATGCTGTAACAAGCAAAAATTTGAAAAAGCCCTCAATTTTACAATTCTTACCAGTTGTAACAGAGCGAAGTTTATCTAATACACCATGGAGCCTAAAAAACAAAACAAAACAAAGCCTTCCTTAAGAAGTTTTATTTCAATTACCAATCTAAATCTGATGACATTAAATCCAGATTAGTTCTTCTACAGGCATTTAATGATACTAAACTGAACTTTCCAATCACGTTATTTTTTTTTCTTCAAAAGGCTTAACATGAACACCAAAGAAGTTAATAAAACAGTACTTTTCACCATCCAGCCTCTGTGAAAAGGAAAAGGAGGAAGAGGACGAGGAAAGCAGCGGCACAGGGGTGGGGAGACAGCTTAGCAGCAGAGCGGTTCTTTAAGCACCAAAAGGTGAACCCATATTCTCGTACATGCTCACATGCAAGCACTCTAAAATCACTGATACACACCCATAGCTCTCTTTGAGACAGCTCTCTAAGTTGCCTAGGCCAGCCTTGAACTTGTGAACCTCCTATCTCAGCCTTCAGGTAGGTAGGATTTCACTGTGTCAGCAGATCCAGAACAGAATGTGAGGAACAACCACACACAAGACCATGAGTTCAATTCCCAGCACCAAAAAAAGAAGACAAAGACATCACCTGACAAATCTTGATTTAAAAAAAAAAAAGGTCACCTTGCCCCCCAAGAACTAAAGATCAAAACAGCTTATAGTCAAACAAACAAAGTATCCAAGCATAGAATGCCGCGTGTTGCAGCGGTCTGACCTGTGTCTGTGCTCTCTCTGCCTTCTTCCCTCACTCTCCACAGGACTGAAGTATGGGCCGTACTGAAATGCTAAGCACATAGTCTACTAATGATCTACATACCCTGATGCAGCAGTTAATACTTAACTATAGGCTATTTCCATGGTTTCTTGGACAATGTAATTCCGTGAGGTGAAAAAAGTTAATAAATGAATTTTAAAATATGCTATCCCATTTTATTTTAACTATTATTTTCAAAATTTAGGCAAACAGGCTACAACTCTGCTTTAACATTACCCATCTTAATAGCTACACAGAAGGCATATTTGTACAGACATCCTTCCAAACTCTTCTCACAAACACCAGCGTTTCCCACTGTTTCATTTAGACTCCATTCACATGAGTTTCCTCATGGACACAATTATTTCAAGGTTTCAAAAAAAGGCCTCAATGTAAAGCTATAAAACTGACAGCAAAACACAAACCCCAAAACGCACCAGAACAGGGATGGGCTGGAAGTTAGGGACGGGATGTGACAGGACTGGGAGAGACATATGACAACGCAGGACTTTCCACACAAGTGGAATTTTCGGTTCAGATAAGACTAATGGAGTTGATTCCCAGAGCCCACGTAAAAGCTGGGTGTTGGAAGCCACCTGTAATACCAGCACTCATAAGCAGACACAGGGGTTTCCTGCGATAAACTGTCTAGATAGACTAAAAGTAACTAGTGAGTTCTGGGTTCAGTAAGAGACCCTGTCTCAATAAAGTGGAAAGTGATCCAGCAAGATACCCAAATCCAGGCCTACAAATATAAAACACACATGCACGCACGCACGCACACACGCACATCTTGTGTATTTACACATGCAAACACGCATACACACACACACACTCACACACACAAAGAAAAGTCAGGATAGTCTGTTTAACATTAGTGAACACTGATGAAAGTAAGTACCAAAGTGAGACACGACTCCTTGCATCAGTACATGTGAAACTGTATTTGCAGCAAGATTAGAAACTGATCTCAATTTTAAGTTCAGATTCAGCTAATGGCATCCTGGGTTAATGAAATGTCTTAAGCAGTCCTTTAAGTCATCTGAAAAGGAACCTACGAGGTCGGTCTTCTAGCTGAGCCTAGCTGGACTGCAGACCCAAAGTGATCTAAAGGTTCAACCAACGTTAGGTCACAACAATGCTTATGATGAAACAAAACAAATTTTTGGACTACTGAGGACTTAAAAAAAAGAGGTACTCAAAAATCATAGTATAATTTCCTCAGTCAATACCACCATGACCAATTGAGAACAAACTATGTTAAGCAAGGTATATATCCTCAATGAAGTAGTATGTTAACGTGTAAGGATCATTGTACTCTTAATAATGTACTCCAAAAGTGTGCAATATAAAGCAGAAAACTGCAGATTTACAAAGCAGTATCATCAGAAGCACCATAAGGTACACAGCTGCCAAAACTACTATGAGGACTTTCCTGAGTCAAGGTGTGAACAGGCCCCCCATGCTCCATCGTCAGCTTTCACCGCAGCTGATAGGTCTGTGGGCCCTCTTACGAGCATTTCCTACCCATTCTCAATATACCTCAAGCCTGGTAACAGAAGCTGGCCTTCTTAGACTGAATCTTGTGCTTATTCTCAATGAAGGGCACATGTGGTTTGATAAAGGGTAGTCCAACCATGAGTAACTTATATGAAAAAAACTAAGTTGCATATTTAAAATTCCAAACTGTAAAGGTGACTGAGATGTTTGTCAAATGGGGACATGCATATATATGTCAGGAAAAGAAAGTAAGTTTAAAGCAAAAACAAAGAAAATGTTCCCCATAAAAGGCAAAAGCCAGCCTAGCTTAACATGTGATGTGCACTGTTTGTAACTGGTTGTGCTGGGGATGGAGTACAGAAGGTGACAGATACAAAAACAGCTAACAGACATCACGGGCGCCTACGGTGCGGGCACAGTGTGTGAATCGGTTAGGTCAACCTCACAGTTACATTCAGCAGCTGACTTACTGTCCCATTTTCAGATGGAGAAGCCTCCAGAGACTGTGCTTACAGCTCCCAGTCTGCCTCTCCACAGTGAATTTCAGACTGCCGAGAACCTCCTTCTGGACACACCACCAACTGTGACTTTGCTCTGAGGCACAGATATTCAGAAACATACCATACGGTGAATCGAATTGTGTTGTTCCCTAGAAACAGGGACAGGTCCTCTGTCATTTGGTCCTGACTTTTCTTGTTGGCCACCATCACCATAATGTAATCAGGAAGTTCTTCATCTATTTAAAAGGAAAAGTATACCAAAACTTTTAAATGTTTCCTTAATTTCTGTTTTTTTCTCAAAATCAATGTGTTTGAAAACAGAGAAGCAGCCTTGAGAATTTGTACCTCACTCTAACAGAGGCTGGACAAGAATGCTCAGCTTCCATTTTTCCCGTTCAGCCCACAAACACTCCCATTTTTAGAAGGCCAGGAATTGGGAAAAACTGCTGCATTTCTAATCATAGAACTAGGCATGTTGGGTCATGGGATCAACTGAGAGGATGTACTAGCTTTTGAAAGAAATCTTTTCAATGCCCACCAACTTCAAACACTTCTAGAAGGTACACGCCATGTCCCCAATAATTGCATTCTGTTCAGTTTTCTATTCAAGACAGTACTCATATCACTAGAGAATATGCTTCTACTTAGTAAAGGTAGACCTCAAGTACTCCATATAATTAACTTCCAGCAACATCACATACACTAAATTACACAAAACTCTACAGCATGCATAATACCAAAAGGTCAAGTGTTAATACCAAAGCGTAGAAAAAAGTTATATGGCAACTCAACTTTGTCCACCCTGACAGTGGCAACCCTTCACAATGACTGCAGGTAAAAAGCTCAAGAGCACTTTAATAAGGAAACAGTCATTATGAGGAAATCTAATTTCTTTTTGAAAAAAGTAGGTGTGTCTATCTAAATATATATGTGTGTGTATATGTATGTATGTATGTATGGCCCATGGGGGTAGCGTCTCAAAACTCACAACCTTCCTCCCTCAACCCTCACAAATACTGAGATTACTGAGATACACCTCCACACCCAGCTTCAAACAAATCTTTATTAAAATTTCTTTAATAACTAAAATACTCATAATTTCCACATAAAAAGAAACATTAATCTGCCAGAAACTTGTTTCAAGGGGGAAACATCTAGAGACTGAAGAGATGGCTCAACTATTAAAGTAATGGATGCTCTTCCAGAGGACCCAGGTTGAAATCCCAGCACTCACATGGCAGCTCACAACTGTGGTAGAAGTTAAGTCTTTTTAGTGAAATTAGTAGGCAGTTCAGATTAGCATCTGGCAGCATCTGGCAGCACATAAGGAGGAGCGTGGCATCCCCTTTGGTTTGCTGATATGGACAAAAAGCCAGTTGTGGCCGGACGATATGCCTTGTTGAAGGGACATGGCTAAGAAACTGCGCAAGCCACGCAGATGACGTCAGTTATCGTGAGGAGCAACGGGACTGTTGGACATCTCGTGGACCCTTGAGACTGCCAAGTATCTCCAGATAATGCAATATATGAGAATTCCATCAGAACTCAGACTATTATAGCCTAAAGCAAGGGCGTGGCATAAAACGTAGAGTTCGTTGAAGATGTCCGTCTTGGGGCCCAGAGCGCTGGAAAAGTGCGCAAGACAAGTGGAATTCAGAAGCCGCTTGGCTGGGCCTTCTGGCTGTGAGGTTTGGCCAGGCCAAGGAGACCATTAGAGGCGGGTTTCAGCTGATGAACAAAGCTGGCTTCAGTTTGGCGGCTGGAATAGACTGACTTTATAAACTGGTATTGCGAATTTGCCAAATAAGGCCCAACTAACACTAAGGTTTGAAAGGGACTGCCTTCTGGGACTGCTATAAACTAAGCTTTCCTGAACAGACCTGTGCTAAAAATATTAATATCCTTTTAAGAAAGTTAAAATAGTGTTAAGTGGTTTTAGATAGGTATTAGACTGTTCTTAAGTATAAGGGTACTCTTAGATTATAGATTTTAGATTATAGGTTTTAGGATATAGGATTTAGGTACTAATAGAGATTTGTTAAGTATTAATAAATTTAAGAGTGTTAAATAAAAATATTCTGTTATACACAACTGTCTGGAACTCAGTTCCAGGGGCTCCAACACCCTCACACAGACATACATGCAGGCAAAACACCAATGCACATAAAATAAAAATAAATAAATCATTAAGACAGAAGAAAAAAAGGAAAGGAAAAAAAACCCCAAACTCCAGGACAGAAGCAGGACAAGAGAAGGCAGAAACTCACGGAAGCATGCAAAAGTGAGTAAACATAAGCAACAAGAGTCCAGTGTTTGTCTGGCTAACGTTTCCAAAGCACTTTCACAGAATTGGAATAACCAAGCTAACCCTTATGTACACTTCACAGCCCCTTTGATCCAACATTAGTAACTCAGGAGGGTGGACAGGTAAGACTGAGGAGACACTTGGGCACACAGGTTATGTTTCTTTCACAGTGTCAATGAAATGACTGCTGTCACTGTGCCAATCAACCTGCATTTTCTAAAATTTCATGACATAGGTGATTTCACATTATGAGAAGTCTTAAAATAATCTTGAAAAAACCTCAAATCCATTTATCAATTGGAATTCATAAACTAGTAATTCTTAGCCTGTTCAGTCTCGGGCTCTTTCTCTGGTTGATGTGAATTACATCTTCCAATTATTAATCACATGAATTTAAAATGGAGAATTTTTGTTTAATGATTTTATTTATTATGTATACAGTGTTCTGTCTGCATGTACACCTGCAGGTCAGAAGAGGGCACCAGATCTTATTATAGATGGTTGTGAGCTACCATGTGGTTGCTGGGAATTGAACTCAGGACCTCTGGAAGAGCAGCCAGTGCTCCTAACCTCTGAGCCATCTCTCCAGCCCAAAATGGAGAATTTTTAAAGGACTTAATTATTAATGTACCGATTAGTTGCTAATAGCCCGATTATATTAACTTACTAGTTTTTCTAGAAATTGAAGTTTCCCAGACAAACAAAACACACAGTTCTAAGGCTAGCCTTGCTCTACTTCCTTAAATCTCTTTTGCATCCGGTCTAAAATCTGCTTCTTGCACTTAATCTGTGATAAAGTTGTTTAATATTGAGGAGTGTAAAGAAAAAAATCTAGTCCCATGAATATGTACTTTCAGTATTTTAACAGCCTTTCTAGATCTTGTTGATACCGTTCTGTGACACTACACTAAAATTTATTAGCAATATGGATACAACACCAATTGACTCTGTGCTGTTACAAGAAAAGATACAATCTTTACTGCCTTTCACGTTCATTAATGTGCAGTGGTCACTTGAAAAACACTAATTTACTGGTGAGTCAAGGACATGTTGATACATCCCATTATATGAAGTCACACTGTTAGTACCTCCATAATTTCATCACAAAAATCTTTCAGTCCTGGGAAGCACTCAAGTTCACAGAGGTAAACCTAAACTTTCAAAGTTTTAATTTTCATTTGAAAGTTCAACTTGCCATTGGCAGTAAAAAGTACTGACATTTTTTTTCAGGCCTACCTAAGTGCAGAAAACTTCTTAGATAGAAAAAAGGTTTCTACTGCTGTGATAAAACAATTCGACCGAAAGGTCCTTGGTGAGGAGAGTGTTATATTTCATCTTACAGCTTATGGCCCACCATCTAGGGAGGTTAGGGCAGGAACTCAAGGCAGGAACTGAAGCAGAGGTCATGGAGAAGTGCTGCTTATGGACTTGCTCTGCCTGTTTCCTTAAAACACCTAGCATCACCAAATCAGGGGTAGTACCATGCATAGCAAACTGGACCCTCCCACGCGAATCAAGAAAATGCCCCAAAGCCTTGCCTGAAGGCCAATCTGGCAGAAGAGGTTTCTCAATTGAAGTCCCCTCTTCCCAATGACTCTAGCGTGTCAAGCTGACACTTAATGGTGGCTTCACTAATGCCTTTTCTTAAGACAACCATATCAGCTCAGAATACTGTTTACAAGCACTTCTATCCTCTCAATCAAGATACTAAAAAGATGCACTGAAAAGGCACTTTTTTGTTTTTGTTTTTTTTTTTTTTTTTCAGACAGGGTTTCATTGCTTAACTCTGACTGTCCTGGAAGCCACTCTGTAGACCAGGCTGGCCTTGAACTCACAGAGATCCTGCCTCTGCCTCCGAGTGCATCATCACCTCCTAGCTGAGAAGACAATTTTAAAAACATTATTTTGGGTGTTTCATTGATAGCATTCTAAATGGAACTGGCTTTTTTTTTTAACTACAAGAAGTAATTTGACTAAGAGTTCTAGTAAAATCTGGCGTGTCTACCTTTTAAACTAAGTTTTCCAACCACTGCTTCCATATAATCCAAATGTAAGCACAGAGTTACTACCTTAAGCTACCCATGATTTACACCTGAAGTCACCAGCTATCTTCTTCCTAAAACCTTGTTCAAGTATCCAAAACCCTTGTTTCGATTTGTACAACTGGGAATATTATCACTTACATTGTAGTGGCAATTTTCATTTTATATGTGTAACAGCTAAACACTGCCTAGCCCAGAGTAAACACTCATTCTAAAAGAGAGAGAGAGAGGGAAATAAACTTACACTGAGTAGGAAGAACATTAAAAAAATAAAATAAAATCTAAAACATGAAACTCCGTGGACAGCTCTGCGGCAAATGCCAGAAGCATCAAACGTTCTTATTCAAAATGATGGATCTCAAACTAAAGGTCACGATGAAAGTAACAATAGGAAAGACAGAACAAGATTCAGACAGACAGACACTGTGGGTGAAAAACTACAGCTTCAGCGGAGGGGGAAGAAAGCTAGACTTCAAAATAGCGTCTGAGACTGGAGATGAGGGGTGGGGTGGGGAACCCGAGGTGCTGCGACAGGCGGGTCAATGATACGAGGGTAGAGGAAACAAGGGAGTATTCGATTTCAAGGTGGACGACCCCGAAGAGCTTAGGGTCGACTCACTCAGACACATCCGGTCAGCTGCAAGCCCCACATTGTATTTAGGCGAATGACGGGGATCAACTTACCCACATAAGCTCCTAATTCTTGCAATTTCCCCTTAATGGCACTCTGAGGACGAGAGGAGAGGGGAGAGGGGGAAAAAAAGGCAAAGGTACGCGTGAAAACCCCGACAGGAAGACAGCGGCCTTGCGACCCCGCGCCCCGGGGGATGGGGGATGGGACGCCCGCCCCCCGCGGCTCTCATGGGCCAGCCGGCGACTCCCGAGCCGGCCGCCGCGCCTGCGCCCGTCAGAGGCGGCCCGCGCAGAGGAGACGCCGCGGCAGGCTGGGCCCACCCGCCCCGTTACTCCTGGCAACCGACTGCCCGCCATGCCCGGCGGCCGCCCGCCCGACCGACCGCCCGCCCGCCCGCCCGCCCACCAACGCGGGCCTCACCCGGATCTTGCGGCTGATCTCGGTGCCGATTTCCATGGCTCAAGTGGCGGGCGGCAGGTTCAGCACGGCGCGACGCTTCGGTTACCGGGAACCCGCCGCGGGCTGCCACCCTGCAGCCTGGCCCCCTTCGCCGCCGCTCCGCCTCCGGCCGTGCGCGCTTGCGTGTCCCCGCCCCTGTTTGCGCCCCCGTGCAAGTGGGAGCCAGCGCGCATGCGTCTACGCACACGCATGCGCCCGCCGTCCCTGGGTGGGGGCGGGCGGGGTTCGTAACCTGTGCTCTGGCGTCCTCTGCTGGTCGCGCAGAGAACAATGGCCTGCAGGTAAGCTGGTTTCTCACCTTGTTCTTCCCTAGGCCTGTGGAGCCTTCCTTCTTCCTTTTCATGGTTTCTTTCTCATTTACGGATTTCAGTCTCCTACAGGTAACAAGGATGAAGTCATGCATAGTTCAAGCATGATGGGCCTTGATCCGAGTTCAAATCTAACCTCAAGTATCACTATGGGATTGATATAGATCGTCAACTCATGAAACTTTCATTTTCTTCCAGGAAAATAGAGATTATTATCTAGAAGGCGAACTATCATTACACTTGTAAGGTGGAGGGACAATATCCAGAACCCACCCAGCATGACCTTACTTTAAGTCTAGAGATTTTTGTTTTGTTTTGTTTTTGGATTTTTGTTTTCTGAGTCAGGGTTTTTCTGTATAGTCTTGGGTGTCCTGGAACTCACTCAGTAGACCAGACTCAAACTCACAATATCCACCTGCCTCTGCGTCTGTAACACCACTGCCCGGCTGCTCTAATTCCAAACATCTTTGCTCTCGTGGCTTTGGTTTTGCCTTTTTTCTCCCATACCATCCGTATACTTTACCCAAGATTAATCCTCCTCCTGCCCTTCCTCTCTGAACTGCTTCTTTGGGGGGGACACTTACTTCCAGGACTCCCCGGTTGTTAGCGATCAAGCCAGCTGCAGGTAGCAGGAAGAGTGGCAAGTGGCGCCCTCTCGTGTTAGAGTTGGTGTACAGGCCTGAGATACTGGGACACTACCCTTGGTATGTGGCACTCTTGGCCCTGAGACCTGGCAGTTCTCTCAATGTCTTCTTGTGACCAGGGTCTACAGATTCTCTTCCCTGGCACTTCATTGCTTTTTACTTTTGGCTCTATGACTCTTGCTGTCCCTCTCTGCTTTTTATCTTACTCTGGCCACTCTTGAACAGCTCCCTCGCTCTCCTATCTGCCGCTGCCTCTGTTGTGGCCCACACAACTGAAAGTGGGTGAGAGAAGAGCACTTGGGAGAAGCCTCTTGTTAAGCCTACTGTTGTAACCCCAGGGAAAGAGGCATAGGAGAGTGGCTCCCAGGCCTGACCAGTCTGCTTATATACCTCAAAATGAGATACTCGGATTAACCAGCTATTTGTTTCAGCCAAGCCCAGCCATATGTTGGGGCTAATCACAGCTTTGCCTCTTAGCGACAATTACAGCTCTCTGTCTGCTAGCCCACAAGGAGAAATGCTTGCCCTCTGGCCTCGGGAGGAGTAATTGCAGGTTCGTTTGAAGTTCTTCAAGGCTTGGGATTGGAGAATATCAGGTACAAATTATTTCAGGCAGCCTTTGTTGGCACCGAGTATTTGGGAGCTGGGATGGTCAACTGCAGTCTTTGCATACTTGTTTCTAGGTGTCCATGGAATGCTCAGGACTGTCAGTGCTGGCATATGTGCAGTCTGGCTGTTTGCTAGACTGACACTCCTTTGCTAAAGGCATTTAGAGCAACAGGGGAGAATTCAATATCTGCTAATAGTTGTTCAAATTGTACAATCTCTAACATCTTTGTTGGTGTTTATAGGAAAACAAGCATCAGAAGGGGTGTGAGGTGTGGAAGTTTTGATTTCTTTAGAAACACGATTGTGTTGAATGCGTGTGTGTTTTCTTTTGATCTCAAGTATGGGATGTGGGGGTGCTTTGTCCACTGCTGAAAAACAGACTCGTAAAAGAGGCATGAAAAACATCCTGATGGTAGAGCACTTTTGACAGTTGGAAACTGTCACATTCGGGGAACATGCTTACATCTTTTGATGGACAGACTCCTTGGAGAGTGGGTGATCTTGGCCAACACGAAGTACCTCATGTAGAGGGCATGAGGTTGGTCAATTGGAAAGCATCCTTGTGCTGATTTTGAAGATGTATAAATGGAGGCCTGGGAAATTCAGGGGGCTTTTGCTTGGCATTGCTTCATTTTGAAATATTCCAGACAACACCTTGGTGAAACTTTCTGCTGCCAAGACTTGCTGCCAATCATGGCCCAGGACATGCTGAAGACTGAGGCCTCAAGTGAGGGTGCGGCAACTGCCATCAGTATTGCTGCCAACACTGGAGCTAGGTAGCCACTGCTGCTGCTGATTGCTGTTCCGTTGTGCGCTGTATGGCTGGTCTGCTGGAGTCCTGACTGCCCCAAGGACCTACTAAAGAATACTACTAATGAAGTCAACATCTTCTGTCTCTATTAATATCCTTTCTCCTGTACTTAAGGTCAGTGGGTTGGAAAGTGGTTAGAGATATTAATATAAAAATAAATAATTTAGCCGGGCGTGGTGGCACACGCCTTTAATCCCAGCACTCGGGAGGCAGAGGCAGGCGGATCTCTGTGAGTTTAAGGCCAGCCTGGTCTACAAAGTGAGTCCAGGACAGTCAAGGATACACAGAGAAACCCTGTCTCGAAAAACCAAATAAATAAATAAATAAATAAATAAAAGTATGTCAGGGGTGCTCTCAATACAAACTGAAAGAACTTGTCACTCACAGTGACTTTAACAGTTTCAAATGTTCTTTGGCATACTTGACACTTGTCTAGAAACAAATAGGTCAACTTCTCACTTATCTTGTGTTATCATGTCTATGCTGAGAATGACCAAATCTTCCAATCCTCACTGTGTTCTTACCTGAAGCCCACTCCCACATTCTAAGTAACTATGTCCATTTTACTTTCTTCTAAATTAAGCATTTTCGATGCAAAGTCAACTGTACCCTCTCCAATTCAAATGTATTTTCACAATAGGTTTCTTTAATTCTCCTTGTTCCTGATCACAAACCATTTAGAGACTCGAGGAATGTGGGGAGAATGGACACTTCTTCAGATGTCTATTCTGAAAAGGGAGTCTTCCATGGTTTGGAGTGTGTTTTGTTTTTGATTTTGGCAAGACCTCGATGTTTAGACTCAGATTCCCCATCTTCCTGTCTCAGCCTCCCTAGTGTTGGGATTGCAGGCATGCACCAGCTGTGCCAGCTCCTGAAGAACCAGTTTCTATTGCTTAGCTCTTGGCACATAACAAGTGACTGCAGGTTCAGCAGTTTGGAATATACAGTTTCCTTTCCTGACATTTCCATCAACTGGCAGTGTACCCGCATCTTCCTTAAGCTCAGAGTCCCAGCAGGCCTCGGCAGAGGTGGCAGACAGGCTGCATTTCCATCTAGAACTCGCCTAAGGAAGAATCTCATTTCAGTCTCATTAGTAGGAAGTGATTTCTTGGGATCTTTATGAGCAAAGGCCCCATCTTTTTGCCAGCTATGGACTAGAAGCCATGTTCTGGTCTTAGAAGATGGCCCACATGCCCATGTCAAAAGCCTCACCAATATGGCTGTTCTCCTTTTTTGCAAAGATAAAGCTGTGCCCCTTCCTGCAGGACACCTTGGTTCCTCTATTAAGGACTTTTGTCTCATTCAGTTGGGCTCATCTAGGGCATGATCTCTAAATCAAGAGAGTTAAGACCTTCTTTATATCTACAAAATTCATTGTCTTCATCATATATATTAGTTAAAGCAATCTACACGAAGAGGAATTATAGAAGAATAGGAATCACAGGGCTACCCCTTGACCTGTGGCAATTCTTCTGGAATCTATATGAAAACTATTATGATAGCATACATTTTCTACTGTGATTATCAACTTACATATGTATTTGCCCTCCCTAGCAAAAATGATAAACTGAGCACCATGTGTCTTTCATATCTCTACAGAAGTTCTTCCAGGATGGTAGGCACATAACAAACATTTATCAAATATTTGTACGTTAGAATTAATCAAAGACTTGATTTACGAAAGCATTTCTTCAGATTAAAGGCAGTAACCGTTGAGTCATGAAACATTGATAAGAGATGGAGTGACAGAGAACAGGGACACTGGAGCCAATGTGTCTGGTGTGGATACAGCTCTACCACCCTCGTTGAGACCTTAGGCAACTAGTTTCTTTGTTCCTCAGTTTCCTCATCTGCAGCACAGGTACAATACTGTTTTCCCCTTCAAATAGTTCTTATAAGATTGAGGTGAGTTTATATTTTCAAGGCATTTTGAGCTGTGCCTGGCTCACAGCAGCGTTATGTTTATTGATTAAAAATTAAATACCTTCACTGAGCCTGACACCACACTAGGAGCCAGAGCACATAGATGAGCTGGCCCAAGTCTCTGGGCTCATCACACAGTTCAAAAGCCAGGTAAGTTTTTTTTTTTTAATTCTTTTATCCACCATTCCATAGCCAAGAACAGTAACATGTTTTTATCATTATTGCACCTTAAACAGATTGGCATTCAACAATTTAGTTTCTATGGGGAAAGCCCTGTGTAAAAAAAAAAAAAAAAAAGCCAAGAGCATTTTCATTAAAAGGTATTCAGAGGCCTGGAGACATGACTCAGTCAGTAAAGTGTTTGCCATACATGGAGACCTGAATATTCCTTAACACCCATGTGAAAAACCAGGCATGGCATTATGTGCCTGTAATCCCAGAATTGGGGATCTGGAGGCAGGAGGATGCATATGGCTTGCTGGTCTAGGCAGATCAGCAAGCTCTAGGTCCAATGAGAGGCCTCTGAAATAAGATGGAGAGCAATTGAAGAAGACATGAGCATCCCCTTCACGCACATGCGCGCGTGCGTGTGTATTCAAAGACAGGCACTTGGGAAGCTAGTGCAGGAGCATCATGAGTTTAAGACCAGCCTGGCAAGATCCTTTTTATTTTAAAATTCATAATAAGGAATTTATTTAAAGGTGTTGAAGACAGGGTTCTCTTTTAGGGTAACCAGCTTACAATTATGGAAAAGAGAATTGCAGGCTATTTGAGAACTCAGACATATTAGGGTTTCAGATGATGAAGAGCCTGAGTCAGAGAGAGTGCCCCCAGTAAGCCAATGGCACTTACAGTTGGAGGCTGTTCAGGGTGCCTCCCTGTAAGATACAGCTTCACAATCCACATCTTTGAAGAGCTGGAAGTATTAGTCTTGAAAAAGAATAAACTGGCCCATGACAAATGGCATGTTTTTCTTCTAAGGGATAGTGTGAGAGCCAGGTCACAATGAACTATAGTGCCAGCTAAGAGGGTTCTTGGCTACCTTCCAAGCAGAGGAGAGAACTGAAAAAAACATTGGTCAGGAAGTCAGCAGGACCTGAGTGCCAACTCCAGCTCTACAAAGCCCCAAGTCCTCTAACAATGGTAATCCCTGTGTCTCCAGCCTCCCCACAGGGCTACATTTCAGTTGGATTTTAAGCTCTGGGTGTGTGTGTGTGAGTGTGTGTGTGAGTGTCTGTGAGTGTGTGTGAGTGTGAGTGTCTGTGTGTGTGAGTGTGTGTGTGTGTGTGAGTGTGTGTGTATATGTATGTCTATGTGTGTGTGTCTGTGTGTGTGTGTCTGTGTGTGAGTGTGTGTGTGAGTGTGTGTATATGTATGTCTATGTGTGTGTGTCTGTGTGTG
>CAJQZJ010001511.1:4260301-4281957 GCA_907164525.1 Lophiomys imhausi | reverse complement strand
TGTGTGTGTGTGTGTGTGTGTGTGTGTGTGTGTGTGTGTGTGTGTGTGTAGACCGTCTTGAACTGTCTTCAGCAATATACAAGAGTACACCAGTAACCCCAGTTACTTTACAGACCACCACCTAAAACGCAACAGAACCCTTCCTACCTGGACTCAAAATATTGTCCTCCTTCCCTCTTTTTTCTTGTGTTATTATTTTTTTTTCAAAGCTCTGCTTATTTGGAAACTTAAAATAACTGGTCACACGGTTAAAAACAGCAGCGGCGCGCCCCCCTCCCTGGCGGCCGGGCGCAGCTGTCCGCCTCCCCCGCGCCCCGCCGCCCGCATTCCAACTCTCTGAGGTCACGCGCCGCCGCCTCCCCGGATCCGCGCGCCGGGCCCAAGGGGAGGGACACGGGGCCCGCAGCTCCGGCTCCAGCCCCCGACCGCCCGCAGCGTGTCCCGCCAGGGCCGGGCCAGGCCGGTGTTGGGAAAGTGTGCGGTCGGGGCGCGGGCGAGCGGCAGCGGCTGCGGCGGCTGGGGGGAGCCGGGGGGAGGCGGGACGCAGAGCGGGCGCGGGGCCCCGACCCGGCGGGAGCCGGAGCAGGTGAGGCTCGGGGGACTCGGGCAGGGGCGTAACAAAGAGCGAAGTCTTCCCTTCCCAGGCTTGCTTAGATCTCCTGGAGTCATTTCTAAAAAGAGTCTGGAGCGTCTATTCCGGACTCCTCCGCGGATGGCTAGGGCTTAATTCTGGATCAGGGTTTGAAATCTTGGGCATATTTGTGTCTCCCGGAGTATGTGGGGAATGAAAGTTGCCGGATAACTTTGGCGACAGGATGGCATAAAGGAAGGACTGTTTGGCAACTCCTTGTTTCGGTTTTGGAGTAAAGCGTGTTTACTCCTGGAGGAAGAATTCTTGGATCTGCAAATTCCAACTTGCGATTTCTGCAAACTCGGATTAGATTAGCTGCTCCGAGAATGCTTGTCCTATCCCCAGGCCCCCCGCCGCCAAGAAAGACATGATAATGGAGAATGCTAGAAAACACGTTCAGAATCTTTAGGAGCTCCAAGTGACAACTAATAGTTACTGACATATTTTTTTCTCTTTCTTTTTTAGTATGACAGCAAGCTCACACTGAAAATAGTTGTTTTGTGTGTAGACCATTTAATTCTAGATTATCAATGCACAAATGTTCTGTGAGAGACATTGATTTAAGGCACTAAGATATAGACGTTCTAAAAAACGTCAGACCCTCTTTTTAGTGATTATTTAATGTTAAAGGAATAGTGGCAAAGTTCCATGAACATGTGGTGAGCGACTTGCGGTGAGGTGTCCTGTAAGATTCAGAGTTGAAGTGGATTTGAGAAACCTCTGAAGGGAATATGGACAAGAAAAATGAACTCACTAAGGGTGCAGACCATCTTTTGTAAACTTGTGAAGCAGAATTTAATATGCACCTACTCATTCCATAATGGAATGATTTTACAGAGAAATCCTGTTTTTTCTTTTAAAGGCTATTTTTAGTCTGTTTCATTTAGTAGTTGACACCTACTCAGCCTTCCCCAGAGTACCTTAAATTTCTACTTCTTGGCTGTAATATTCAAACATAACTTATGATATCATTAAGATATGTTGATCAATCATAAATTTTTAAGTTACTAAGCAGGACTTTTGCCACAATGGGTTATATATGAATAATCAAGAAACCAGACAATTCTAGAAGGAAATGCACAGAAATATAACAATCAAATTATAACAGCTACCAAAATAAAACAGAGAAGATGTTGACTTTTCTTCATCTCCGATGCTATAAAACATTCCAAATCGCAAAGAGAACTGGAAAATTGAGTTTGCTTAATCAGAACTTAAGTTAATAATTAAGTTATATAGTGTAGTATACTGTGTTGAAGGCATAGTTCCATCTTTATAGTGAAGAAATTAACACATTTGACAGTGCCTAAATCAGATGCCTTCCTTTTCGACACAGGGAACTTTGTCCTTTTACACACATTTGTTTCAGTTACCACGATTTGGAAGACTGAAATCTACAACTTTATCTTATGACACTATACGCTGCATAGTACACGTTTGTTGTTGTTATTGGAGTTTATAGAGCCACTGTTACTGTATCTTCTGGTTAAAAGTTTGTTTAATTTTTTAAAGTGTTTTCATTTTCTTGATTTTTTTCCATTTTTGCTTCATCTGTTATTCTGAAAACAGCAAAGAACATTGAAAAATATTGCAGGCAGAGACTCTATCTTGTTATAGTACCCTCCCCTCCGCCTTCCAATTCCTTCTATGGAATAGTGCTTTTACTCTAGGCTTTCAGCAAATATTAACATATTGCTGTAGCTTTCCACTTATCTTCCCTCTGACTTTCTTCAGCCTCTTGTTTTTTAAATTTGTTTTGTCTTTCTGGAAAGAGGCGGGGAGATCACCTCACTAGAGAGCTCAAAAAGCAAAACATAAACGAAGATTTTAGAAACCTTGCCCATGTCCCTACTCGTGATATGGCTGCAATCTCCTTAAGGACAGAGATTCGTCTTAGATTTCCTCAAGATGCTCACTACGCTGCCTTGTGCTCAGAAAGGCAGTATACATTTGTAGAATGGAATGCCAAGACGTTATGTTTGGCAAAGTCTAGGGTCATAGCTAAACCTCATTTTTTAGCTCAGTCATTCCTCAGGCCTGGGTGCTTATGACCTCTGGGGCCGAATCTCAAGACTGGTGAGCAGGACAGAAAATACTGGGAGTGATGGAGAAAGCCAGGGGGATACCTGGGTCCACATTAGCGTGAAACCCAGAAAGAACTTCTGTTAAGCCCTGGATTCTGTTTGCCTGGTGAGGCTTAGGGACAGACTGTCCCATTGCGGGGTCTCAAATAGGTAACCAGCCTGGCTAACCGATTTATCCCCAGAGGAAGGGGCAGAGGTGAGCGTGACAGCAGTGCGAGGGATGCAAATAGCTGAGATTTTTGTCAAATTGTTTAGGAGAAAATAACTCTAGCTGACCTAAAAATCCAGAGTTGTCGCTCGCCCCCAGTTTATCTCACCGCAGAAGTTACTATCAACAACTTGGTTTAAAAGTGGCGTGTTTTGGGGTGCTGTTACGTGGATACGGCCTCAAACTGCGCGCCCAATCTCTCCCCGCCTGTAAGACTAACGCCGGCCCCTTTAAGTCCTCCCTCCTCCGAGAACAGGGGGCCGGTCCTTCCGATCACGTCCGCCCGGAAACGCGGACGCAGGAGGAGGGTTCCGGGGGCTCCCGACATTCCCTGTTGGCCCGGCAACACCGCCTGCTCTTCTCCGGGGGGAGGGGACTCCGAGGATCCGGAGCTGCGGTCCCCCGCTGCCTTTGGCTTCATGGGCTTGCCCAGCCGAGCCTGCCCTCTTTAACCAGGATGCTGTTTAAGGCCTCGCCCTTTTCTGTAGGTGAGCGCCCAGTCTCCTTAGATGTCTTTGCCCGGGAGAGGAGTCCAGAGCACGCTTTTCAGAACTGCTGTGGTTCGGGAATGAGCATCAGTAGGGTGCTTATGACTTGTTGATACACAAATCTTTGTGGTGATATTAATAATGAATCAGAAGGGACTTTAGAAATGCTTGTTAAACACTTCATCTTCTTTGATCCTCATAGTTGCCATATATTAGGTAGAGGGGATTATTTTCTCCATTTGCAGTCTTAATTTGCCTGAAGGACTAGTTCTCTTGTGCAATTAATAAACACAGTAGGGAACTGAACACAGTTGACACCTGAGTATTGGGAAACTCAAAAAAGTTACCCATGAAAACACCCTTCCTTCAAACTACCAAGACGACCAGTAATGCTTTGTAGTTATAGACGTGCTGTGGGTATTATCTCATTTAATCCTAACAGCTAGGGTCGTTAGCCCTAGTAGTGGGAAGAATGGGGGGGTGGGGTCTGACCCTGGGCCCCACCCTCAGCCCTCGAGATAAACTTTCCTGCCACCTCCCTGCTCCTGTTAGAGCTTTCTTACTCCCTCAGAGAGGCAAAACTTATTCTTTACTCTCAGTTCCACCTATTTTTATTTTAAAAGCAAAGTTCACACTAATGGCTTTCCTCTTTCCTCAGCGCTGGCCTGGATGCTCCCATCACTTGGCCTTTGGAGACTCAGTTGCTTTTTAATGGCGGCAGCGGCTGTTGGGTGAGCAACTAGAGACTAGAGTTTGTTTTCACCGGAGGGCCGCTTTGGCTTGGAGCCACCACTGCTGGATTGGTCCTTCCTGGCTCCTCCATTGTTGAAGGGAGAAGATGCCACTGCCATTTGGACTGAAATTGAAACGCACCCGGCGCTACACGGTGTCCAGCAAGAGCTGCCTGGTTGCACGGATCCAGCTGCTCAATAATGAATTTGTGGAGTTCACCCTGTCTGTGGAGAGCACTGGCCAGGAGAGCCTAGAAGCTGTGGCCCAACGGCTGGAGCTGCGGGAGGTAAGCTGCAAAGGAGGCTGCAGGTTTCTCTGGCCTCTCTTCACTCTTTATCTCATGGTGGCTGTGTATCCTAGCCTACCTGACACCGGATGCTTGTCCTGTCTGTTACTGCAGGATGGGGAGCCTGCAAGTCCTCCTTCCAATGAAGAAGGAAGAGATCAGAGCAAAAGTATTACACCGTGGGGGTGCTCCTAAAAATATTTTCAGTGTCTATGTCTTTTGAACGTGTTTGTATCCTATGTCTCCCATAAAGGTTGTAGAGAATCAAATACCATGTATTTTGGGTTATCCAAGTTCTCACTTATTATTAAATCCTAGTGTCTGGTCATTCTGATCAGTTTACTGTCTTTCTGGGTGCGTGCATGAATTTATTCATCGGTGCAACATACGTTTTCTGTCTTTGGTAGGCCAAGTGGAGATTGTAGAGTCATACTGCCCGAAGTTTGAATTTTGGTTTCCTCACCAACTAGTTCTATAACCTTAGGCAATTTGTTTGAAATCTCTGAGCCCCAGTTTTCTGCATCAGAACCATGAGTCTAACAGTGGCGCCTGTTCTCAGTGTTTGTGATTTAATGTGCATGTAGAACCATAAGCACTAATTCTCATTTATTACAGTAATCATAGGAGCCTGTGCTCTGGGAAGCACCTAATCTAGTGAGTGGGAGGTTGTGAAGTCCTCACATATCTCCAGGATGTTCTAAGTTTAAAATCTTTTGTAAGGCCCTTTAAAAGAAAGAACTCTAAACCTGGGACCCTCCCTGTGTTTGGTGGTCTGGACCAGGGATAAAAAAAAAAGAAACCTGGTCTTAAATGACTCATGTTATATTCCCAGCTGGACATTCCACATAAATATTGTATTTCATAAAAAGTCAGGAATAGATAAACTTTGCCGATGGAAGAAATCAGCTGGTCATTTAGTTTTGAAAACCTGTAAGTGCCAACCATATGCAGAGGTGCCTACCGGTAGCCTACCCTAGTTTTAAGACCAGTAAGAAGGCAGGTGTGATGCATGCGTGCTCTGAAAGGTGTAGGGAGGGAGCAGCAGCACAGTAAGCTCCTGAGGCTCAGTGCCTCAAATACAAAACATTCCCAGCACCCACGCAAGGGGTCCTATCAGGCTGTTCCCATCAAAGTAACAAAGGCATTTTGTTGTTAAAAGATTTAGACTTACCTTGATAGTCTAAAGATAAGGTAGGTTTTTTTTTTTCCTAAACCAAGGTGTGTTTTTGCCTAAATGAGTCCTCTTGAGAATGATTAAATGGTAGTTCAGGTGCAGATAGTAGCCACCTGCATTTGCTGGTGGAGAGAAGTGAGGCGGAAGCTGGAAATATTTAGGGCCAACCGAACAACTGCTGGGGAAGAGTTAGGCAGGAGTCAGGGTTGGTACCCAGGTTATCAGTAGATTGTGGGGAGTGTAATTAGGATAGGAAATATGAAAGAGCTGGGTTCAGCTTACGAATTAAATTCTAGGTTTGAAGTGCCAGTTGGTATCACTTGGTATGGACTGGATTTTGAAATGGAGAAGTGCGTATGCATTTTGGAGGGCCAGTGGGAGATCCATGCTGAAGGAAAGAGGCTTGGGAGTCTCAGTCCACCTTGGTGGATGGAAGCTAGGAAAGAGAAAAGGCTGTCCAGGGAGAATTGGAGAAGGTAAGCACACCCTCTGTGTTGAACATAAGAGGAGGGAGCCTTGGAGGGAATTAGTGGATTGCCTAAGGAGAGAAACAAACAAACAATCAATCAACAACAAAACAAGCTGGGGGAGTGGGCCTCCAGGATTGCCTTCCTTATTTGCATTTATCTAGTCATCTTTGTGCTTTTTTTTTTTTTTTTGCTTATCTGCCTTTTTGAAAAATAACTTTCATCCACATACAACAGATCTGCCTACACCCCCCAGAGAGCCAGCTCCTTAAGGACTGTGTTGTATTTATTTTTGTTACCAGAGCATAGAGTGTGCTCAGTAAATTCAGGAAGAATTGAGCTCATCAGCATTGCTTTTCTTTTTAGTCAAGAAGCCAAGGGCTGGAGACATCATGTCTCAGTGGTTCAGAGCACTGACTACTCTTGCAGAGGACCTGGGTTCGATTCCCAGCACCCACTTGGCGGCTCACAACCGCCTGCATGACCTCTGTGGGCACCAGGGATGGACACAGTGTATAAACATGCACTGTGCTGGCAAGAGACTTACACACATAAAATAAAACTAAGTAAATCTTTTAAAAGGCAGTGACAGCTCAGGGAGATCGCCATCTTTTTGTTAGAGGCTCAATCTCAAACAACCTTATTCAGCTTTGGGTTTGCCCTCAGCCCAAGTTTCCTTTTCCTCCTTCTCCTCCTCAATTGCTTTTGAGAGGTTCTCATGTAGCTTATCTGGAAGTCATTGTGAATTGCTTATCCTCCTGCCCAGCCTCCAGAGTGTTGGGGTTATAGCGGTGTGCCACCACAGATTGGTCCCTGAGGCCAGTGTTTTAGCAGAAGAGCAGAGTGCACTAGGAGAGCAGGCATAGTTCTTAGGGGAATGTTAGAGCCAGGGACATTAACATGTATTAGTATTTTACTCAGGAGGCTGCTGGCGCAGAAAGATCTCAGATTTAAGTTTGAGGCCAGCCCGAGCTACAGCCCTGTTTCAAGAAATCAGACAATATTGTAACAAACCCCAACAATCATAACCAAAATTAGTAAGGATGACCCAGTTCACTCAGAATGAGAGGTAAAACCAGGACAGTTCTGTATCCTATAAGATGATATGGAACTGCCCAAAGCCCCCACTTTTTTGTGCTCGTAAGATCCAGGCTGTGATCTGCCTCCAGCCCAAAAGGAGGCTGAATGGGAGCCAGAGCCTACTGGAAGAGGTATTGCCCTGAAAATGATACGTTTTCATAGGGGGAATCCCACTGCTTCCCAGCCAGGTTGTTTTGAGTTGGGAAAAGTCCCTTTCCAAGAACTGGCGTGTCAGTTTGTCTCTTGAGAGGCTGTTTAAGCAGTAAAGTTCCACGAGACAGTCTGAAATCTGGTCCGATTGGATACCAGCTCTTACTGGCTAAATATTAAAGTATAATTCCCCAAACTTATCAGTTTCTTACATTGAAGAGAATAATGGTATTGGTGGCGGTTTGAGAATGAGCCACCATGCCCCTACCTTTTGTCTTTATTTGTGGTGCCTGTGATGTGCCTCTGTGGCCCATGTCGTGGCCATTGGCTGGATTCTCTTTGGATGGGGCTTTTTCTTTTGTTCATTAACTGGGAGAGTGCATGTGTGTAGAATATTCTCACAGCAGGCACTGGTAGTCCTTCTGCCTGCACATTTCTAAAATACTGAAATGGTAGCCTGACATCACAATTGGACCACTGTTTCCACCCGAGCTCATAAAGTCCTCCGTGCAGTGTCCTTTAGAACACTGGAGTCGCTCTTTTCTTCCGTTAGGCTCAGCCCAAATCCGAGACTATGAAATTTTGGATCTTGTTCATATTACTTTCTTTAGAGTATGCCTTTTGGAAAAATCTCGCTTAACAATATTATCTCATCTTTTTAGTGTTACCATGGATTTTAACTAGGTTTATCACAAACTTATTTGTTGTATATCCTGTCTTGATTTTGGGGTCCTTATGTGACTTAAATTTACATTTGCTTTGAATTTTTCGAAGTTGAAAATCCCCAATTAAGATGCAAGGAAGTTGTGAAAGGGGGGCAGTGTGTGGGGAGGGGCAGAGGTTTTACAGCTTAAATCTTAACAGAGCTGTTTTTTTTCCCCTCAACTGTTTGTGAAGGGTGTGTGTGTGCGCGCACACGCACGCTTACACTTGCGCATGTGATCCTGTGTGTAGGTGTTTTAGGGAGAATATCCTTTGATTATTCCATGTGTGTCCATCTGTGCATATCGGTGTGGATAACTACTCTTCTGAATTCAAGTGCTCAGCAGCCTCTAGAATCATCTTCAAAGCATATTTTTGAAGATGGATACTGCAAACAAAATCTTGCCTCTCACATTTTCTTTCCTGGCTTTGGGCATTTGTCTACAGCCCTTTCTGAAATGAGTTCTAATTAGCACTTAATGTGTCGCAGACATAGCATTTTGGGTTTTAGCATGTCAACTCCATTGGAATAGGACTGCTGTTCCCTGATGTGTATATGGTGTCTGGAATAGTGCCTATCACCTTATTGCATGTAATTCCTGAAGAAATATCCACCACTTTAAACCTCAAGGCTGATGTTTTAGACTCAGAATGAGAAGTATGACTGCAGTTTATTTGGTCAGCTTTGCTCTGCTCCATGATTTTACTTCCTGGAGAGTGTGGAACATTTCCAAAGCTTTGTAGATAGGTATAAAAGCACCTCTCTCTGTCTCTCTGTCTCTCCCTCTCTCTCTCCATTGTTTTGTAGATAGGTATAAAAGGTCCTTCCTGCCGGGCGGTGGTGGCGCATGCCTTTAATCCCAGCACTTGGGAGGTAGAGGCAGGTGGATCTCTGTGAGTTCGAGGCCAGCCTGGTCCACAAAGTGAGTCCAGGACAGCCAGAGCTGTTACACAAAGAAACCCTGTCTCGAAAAACCAAAAAAAAAAAAAAAAAAAGGTCCTTCCTTCCTTTTTGTCTTCCTTCCCCCTTTCCTTTTCTTTCTTTTCTTGGTTTCTCTTTGTTGCCCTGGCTGTCCTGGATTCACTTTGTAGACCAGGCTGGCCTTGAACTCAGAGATTGGCCTGACTTTTCCTCCCAAGTGCTGAGATTAAAGGTGTGTGTGAGCCACCACACCCTGCCTTTACAGACAGGTGTGAACTGCCATGAAGGTGCTGGGATTTGAATCCTGGGTTCTTTGGAAGAGCAGCCAGTGCTCTTAACTGCTGAGCCATCTCTCCAGCCCCTCTTTTCTTTGCCTCTCCTTTCCTTTTTCCTTTTCTCTACTTCTCTTTTCTCCTCTTCTCTACCCCATTTCTGTTTTGCATATTTGCCCTTCTCTCTCTCTCTCTCTCTTTTTTTTTTTTACAGGATCTTGCTATGTAGCTCAACTTATCTCAAACTTGCCATCTTCCTGCCTCAGCCTCTGAAGTATCTGGGAGCTCATGGGCCACTGTACCCAGCTTACCATTTATTTATTTACTTAAAAAGAGTTTTTAGGCTCATTTTATTTTGTGTATATGTGTGTTTTGTCTATACGTATGTGTGTGTACCACATGTGTGTCCCGTGCCAACAGAGGTCAGAAGAGGGTATTGGATCTCCTGGCACTGGTGTTAATGGTGGTTGTGAGCAACCGTGTGGGTGCTGGGAATCCAGCCTAGTCCTCTGCAAGAGACATGATCACTCTAAACCAAGGAACCATCCCTCTCTAGTGCCTATTGTTTATTTATCAATTATACCAATGAATTTATTGGACTTGCTTATAAAGTGCAGGTGGAAAGTTAATTACAGGAGCATAGGTGACCCCAAAAAGAGCTGCATGACACGTTTAGTTTATTTCACTCTCACTTTTGGGGTTCTTGTGGAGAACTTAGAAGCACTGTGGTTCTACTGGATCTGAGGGAGATTACCGTGTCAGGCAGGGCAGCTCCTCACTGCTCTAGGAAGTGCTCTTGGCTTGGGAGTGTCTCATCTTAAATCAGCCTGTCGGGCATTCCAGACATCCAACTGACCTTATCTCCACTGGAATATGAGAAGACGTGGGAATTTCAGATGCCTTTCTCTCTCCTGCCTACTTTCATTTGGACTCTAAAAATAACCAAAACCTTGTAAAGAAAAATGTTTTGGACTGAATAGTCATGAACTGAATTCAGGTGCATAAAATTTGTATAATAGACAAAATTGTGGCATAAAAAAGGATAAGTATTTCACTGACCTTCTTTCTGAAGGGTCTGAAAGGTCCCCTACATTATGGGACCTTTTGGAGAAACTGGAATTTCAGATTGACCTCTTTATCTGAGCAGTTTTCCTAAACTCTAAAGGTCAGTCATAACTGACTAAGGATTTGTCTTGATCTTTAGGTTTCTGTTACTGCAAACAAGCTTTAAATCACGTTTTGATTTGATGTGTTTGCATGTGCCCAGGTGCATGAGTGGAGACAATTTACAGGAGCTGGTTCTCCCTGCCACTTGGATTCTGGGGGTCGCATTCAGGCCATTAGTGTTGGTGGGCAAACTTTTTTACCAGCTAACTTGCCAGCCTATTCTGTTATGTTTCTCTTGGTTTTAATAACAAAGAATTAGGCAAGTAAATAAAAGAGTCATATGTATAAGCATGGGGTATATGTATGGATTCTGAAAAACATAATATAGAATTAATACAAGTTATTGTTGGATTAAAAACCTATTTACTTAAATGATAGAGTATTATGTAACTTTAGTTTATGTTTAATAAATTTAAGGACGGATAGGTGTAGCTCACGTGATAGAGTGTTCATCTGACATACACAAGACCCCAAGATCAGTCCCTAGCAGGGTGTAAATGTGGCTCAGACCTGTAATTCCAGTCCTTGAGAGGTGGAGGCAGGAAGATCAAAAGTTCAAGTGCTTCTTGGACTACTTAGCAAGCTCAAGGCCAGCCTAGGATATTGCAGACCCTGTCTCAAAGACCAAAAACAAACAGAAGGCTAACAGTATAAAATACGTATGCTCTAGTATTGGGATTTTCATGTGACAGACAACAAAAGTGACTTTGTCTACTGCCATCAACATGCCCCAGTGGTATAGTCTCTGAACTGGTTGGGATTGAGCATGTGCTTTCTCACCAGCGTGGCTTGTGAGTTGAGTTTCAAAGGTTTGGGTGGTGTGCGGAGTGGTGCTTTGGCGGGGGGGGGGGGGTAATACTCAATTCTGTCCTTGTCCTTGCAGTGTATCTCAACTGTGTATTCCACACTGCCTTCCACCCTTCAAGCCTCATGCCTGAGCCTCCTTACCTTCATTTTCAAAAACTGACACAAAATTCTGGAACAGAGTACAGTACTTCCACATGTGTACCTAATGTGTAAAGATCAAGCCAGGACACTTAGCTTTTCCATCTGCTCACACATTTGACATTTCAGTTTGTTGTGAACCATCAGATTCTCATTTGGTTATTGTGAGAGAGGTCGTAGATGGCTGTAGACTGTACCTGCTGTGATAGACTTTTCTCTTACCTGTGCTTCTGTACTCCTAGTCTCTTCTCATTTGTCCTGCCTCTCAGTATAGTCTCCTTTCTCCCCGACAAATGCTGTTTCATCTGTGGCTTTCCTCTACAGGGCTCAGGAGGGCCACTGACTATTCATTTTTTTTTCTTTTTGGCACCACTTATTTACTCATTGTTTTTTTAAGATTTATTTATTTCATGTGTGTATATGTGTGTGCGTGTGTGTGCGTGTTTTCATGCATGTCTGTGCGTCACTTGTCTGTAGTGTGGGGGCCAGAGGAGGGGATTAGACACTTCGGAACAGGAGTTACAGGCAGTCGTGAGCCACCACATGGGTGCTGGGAATGGAACCCAGGTCCTTTGGAAGAGCAGCCAGTGCTTGTAACCGCTGAACCATCCCTCCAGGCTCCCTATTTATTAGAGTTTTGAGACAGGGCCTCATTCTGTAGCCAGGCTAGCCTCCAACTCGGGGTACTTTGGCAGCTTCATCTCCTTGATTCGGCAACTGACTGTTATGGTCAAAGCTCCTGGAGGACACAGAGAGAGAAGTTATGAGTGAGAATTCCTTCATTGTACCGTGGACTGTAGATCAGTGTTTGTCCTCCCTACCAGGCATCACCTTTGTGCCCATTTGGACAGTAAGCATGTGACCAATCTTCAGTGTCTGAACTGGTGACTCAGACTTCTTTAAACATTAGTTGAATTCCTGGGCCATTTATTGAACTTTTGATTTCATTCTTGTCAGATATGCACCCTACCTCAACATGACATTTTCTTCTCTAGTACCAAGGACTCATTATTTCTTACAGTGTGATAGGTTTGCAGGTATTTTATTCTATTCTTCAAGCAACTTGTGCACTAACAACTGTTAATTAGATTGCCTTTATTTAACTTTTCTCTTGTTTCTGTTCTTCCTTTGGGGTTGGGGGTTAGACACATGTCTGAGCATACTAGTCCACTACTGTACTTCTGAGCATTTCCTGGCTCATTTATTATTTACTTTTTGGAATTTTCAGATAGGATCTTACTCTGTAGCCCAGGCTGGCCTAGAACTCACCCAGGCTAGTGTGGGTGTGCATGCATGTTTATGTGAGTGTGTGTGTGCCTGTGTGTGTGATTCTCTCTTTCTACCATGTGGTTCCTAGGCACTGAACTTGGGAGTTCATCAGGGTTGGCAGCAAGTGTGTTTATCTGCTGAGCCATCTCCAAGGCCCAGTGTTTGTTTTGAGAGAGGAATTCTCTGCATAGGCCCAGGCTAGCCTAGACTTCCAGATCCTCCTGCTTCAGGCTCAGGAATGCTGGGATGACACTTATCTTTTAATGACCTAGTAAGATATCCAGAGGCTATTGAAATTTATGCTGAAAATACAAATTTCACTAGAAGAAACTGTCACATGTTTTAAAGAACAATTAGAATGTAAATTATAAATAGTTGATCAAAGGGTTTCGGATACTTTCTATGCATTACCCAAATGAGATTCCCTAGGAGATGTATTGCGCCATTTAAGTTTACAGGTAGACAGAGTAGTTATTTTGAATAAGAAGCAGGCTGAGAAAATACATAAGCCAGGCATGGTGGTGCACAGTTGAGAGGCAGAGGCAGGCAAATCTCTGAGTTTGAGGCCAGCCTGGTCTATGAAGCAAGTTCTAGGACAGCTCATAATGTTACACAGAGAAACCCTGTCTTGAAAACCCCCCCAAAAAAGTGTGTGAGTGTGTGTGAGTATGTGTGTGTATGTGTGTGAGTGTGTGTATGTATGTGAGTGTGTGTGCGAGTGTGTGCGCATGTGTGTGTGCAGCCCTGTTATCTAGAAAATAACTCTTATTCTTCTTTCCACATACTTTGTATCCACAGGTATTATTTAAACAATTACGTACTTGACTTGCCTGTGTTCTTATGACTGGCACACCTTCTGAAGTGAATTTATGTTTGGATGGTATGATAACAGAAAAAAAAAGGCTCACTTTTGTTTACATTTATTTACTCTGTGTGTGTATGGATTTGTGGGGTATTTACATTCCATAACTTGCATGTGTGTATGCATTTGTGGGGTATGGATCTGCCATAACTTCCATATGCATATGCATTTGTGGATATATGCATGTCATATCTTGCATATGTGTATGCATTTGTGGGTATATGGTGCCATAGCTTGCATGTGTATATGCATTTGTGGGATATGTGCCTGCCATAACTTGCATGTGTGTATGCATTTATGAGTATGTGCATGCTGTAGCTTACATGTGTATATGCATTTGTAGGTGTGTACATGCCTTGGCTTCTGTGTAGAGGCTAGTCAGCTTGTGGGAGTTGGTTCTCTCCCTCTCTCTGTGGATGACAGTGATTGAACTTTGCTAGGCTTCACAGAAATTGCCTTTACCCCATGAGCCATCTTGACAGTTCTGTTTGTTTGCTCTTTGAGACAGGGTCTCCTGTAGCCCAGGATGGCCTTGAACTCACTGTGTAGCAGAAAATACCCTTGAATTCCTGATCCTCCTTCCTGTACCTTCCAAATACTAGTGTTTCAGGTGTGAGCCATCATACCTAGCATGGTGATGGTGTGTGTGTATGGTAGTAAGGAATATTATCTGTGGGCGTCAGACATGTCTCTGTGGTCAAGAGTGATTGGTACACTTCGGAGGACTAGATTTTGATTCTTAGCACCCCAGGGGCAGGTCACAACTATTTTAACTGCAGTCCCAGGAAGACTTCCATGATGTCTAGTGCCCTCTTCTGGCTTCCATGGTACCAGGCATGCTCATAGTATGCATATATATGCACACACAAGCACCCATACACATAAAATAAAATAGGCAAATTAATCTTGAAGAACACATGGGCACTCGAGTTAAGCTGATAAGCAGGCCCAAAGGGTCTCAAACTTATACAATTTAGATAAAGAAAAAAAATCTGTAGCCTATTTATTGGAATGAGATACATGAAAATGGTCCTGTGGTAGAGAAAACTGGTTAATGGTCAAAGAACCAGGAGTTCAGAGTCTCCCTCAGTTTTGTGAGTCTTAACCAGAATTACTTTGTGTACAGTAGCTCGGAAAATTAATTTGCCTTTGTAGTGACACTTTGTGTGCTTATCTTGGTTGCCTCTGTCATCTTTATATGTTTTATATAAAGAATAAAATGTTTATCTGTATTCATGTTTTCTATTGAGTTCTAGCTTCCTTTCTAGGAATACATGAGCATTTTCGTCTTGGAATCAAATGTTCTGCTAGGGTACATCTTAGCCAGCGTGTACCATCTACAGTGCTCATTTGTCTTCACCCCCAGGACGCAGCCTTGGAGAACAGGCGCCCGATGGCATTTGACACCTAGGAGGTGATCAGTCTACGTGAGCTGAAGGAGAAAATGAATCTAGGATATCTAAGAAATATAGACTTGTATTATTTTTAGAATTAATTGGGTGGTGCCAGGAATCAAACCCATAGCCTGCTACATGCTAGGACATGTTTTTACCACTTAGCTACATTGCCAGCCCAAGAAAATGTCTTTTCCCCCTTTTTAGTGCCAGGGATAGAACTTCCTAGGTAAGGTCTTTAGCATGAAGTTACACTCAGTCCCAAGAATGTAGTTTTAAAATTATCTGGTTTACAGTTATCATGTGCTTCAGAGTCTGACTGGGACTGTAAATAGGAAAAATGAGAGCAGCTTATTCAAGTAGACAGAACTCTGTTCACTCCTTGGATTTCCTTTTAATAAGTCTCCAAATTTGGCTTGTCATTTCACACTGTGCTTACATGATAAAGTGCAGTACAACGAACTGGGCCACTCAAATAATTCAATTATTTGGACTTCAGTTTGATAAAAATCAAGTATAATTAGATTTGTTACTTTCCCGAATCTTTATATGTGATTGTGCTCTGATAATGTATAGTATATTGCCTATAAGATTATGACTATGTAATTTGATTAAAGGGAAAAGAAAATGGAGAAAAACTAAACAGAAGGCAAAGGGACTGGTTGTGTTGAGGCAATGTGACCACTGCCATTTGCAGAAGGAAGAGTTCCATCCTTCATTATTGATGGCAGACTCACCGTGGAGATCAGCTCAGGGCTTGAATTAACTTAGAGTGTGTTGGCCCCCTTTGTTGGGTGATCTCTGCTTGGGGTAGACATTATCTTAGGCTCTCTCCTCTCACCTCTGTCCCAATGAAAGCCTTCTAACTTCAGCAGGTCAGAGGAAGGCACCAGGATAAAATTGTGTTTGCAATTTACATGGGATTAACTTTTATTAAACATAATGCATTAGTGGCTTTAAAAACCCTCCAGTTAATTTGTGTATCTCTCTGGTCTGTTTTAAAAATAGTACAATCAAAAAGAGTCTTAAAATAATTAGACAAGAAATGACCTGGGAATTAGGAACGGGTTTGCATTCTGTGAGGATTTGGACCAGCCTGGAGCAGCTGGTGTCTGTTCACTTAGAGTGAAGCAGCCATATTGTTTGAAAAGAAGCCAAGCTCCATTTAACTTCGTCTTTACTTTAGTTACACAGCAGGCAGCTAGCTACAAATTTAGGAGAGCAGCAGTGATAATTTTTAAATGACTATGAAAGAAGTCATCAAATATTTTTGAAGGTTATTGTGATGGGGGTGGGGGGAGAGATGGGACTATAAAAGAAAAGGATACTGTAAAATATCTGACTCCAGAAAAGCTTCATAGGAATCTAGTGAGTGATCACTATAAGGGTTCTAGGAGATTCAGTGTTTAGGAGTCAGGATGAGTTTTCCACAGGTGATTGCCTGTGAGCACAAACGCAAGAGTAAGTCTTCTTATCAAGGAAGATTTTGATCAAGGAAGTTCTGGAAGGTGGGTACCAGGAATGCAGGAGACATGAACAGAAAGCCAGTCATTTATTTATTTTTTAATTTACTTTATTTCTTCAAGTGACATCTTGATCGCATCCTCCTCCCTCCTCCCCTCCTGCTCCCACCCTCACACCCTCCTCCTCTCCCTCCTCTCTGTCTCCTTGGATCAGAAAGCCAGGTATTAAGAACGATTCGCAAGTCCCATGCTTCTGTAGTTCTCCATGCCCTGCTGAGGGAGGTGTTCTTTACTCTCCTTGTGAAGAAACTGAGGCTTGGTGAGGAAGTTCACTTGACGTACATCCCAGGGTGTGAATTCAGAGGTGGGTCTCTCCTTAACTGCCCTGAGGCAGAGCTGCACAGAGGGAATGCTGTTAGCTTCAATGCTGTGGGCAGACAAAGCTTTCTAAAAACCCATAAATAAGGCCAGGTACCAAAAGAGTGAAACGAGAGTGGAAAAATCTTTTGTATTTAGCTTTGGAAAAAAATCTGCTTGTAGTTACAGGTGAAGAAACTGTAGTTAATCTGAGTATTGTAAAGCTTGATTAAAACAAATTCTATCTCTGGGAAATGGAACACTCTGGATAACTTCGTTGAATAAGTATGGCTTATCACTTTTTAAAATATCATTGCTAATCTTTGAAAATATTTATGAATTTCTCTACCCCTCCTTTTGCTGTTGCTTTTGTTATTTTGAGACTTATTCTCGCTGTGCCCAAGTTAACCTGAAGCTCACTGTGTAGTCCAAACTGGTCTTGAACCCACATATTATTCCTTCCTGAGTGCTGGAATTGTAGGTGTGTGGCCACCAAGTCTGGCTGTTTAAATTTTTGTACTTGAAGTAGTGAAGTCCAGCTGTATTTAAAGGGAAAAGTAATATACACAGAATAAGTTTAAGATCCTCTAATTTTAATTATAAGAGATGATATATACTTTGTGGGAGTTTTAAGGGTTGCTCTTTTGAGCCAGTCTCTATACAGCCCTAGTTGGGTATTCACTATGTTGAACAGGTTTGCCTTGAACTCAAGAGATCAGTCTGTCTTTGCCTTTCCCACATGTGCCACCAGGCCTGGCTGAAAGATGATATACTTAATTCTAAAAAGTAAATTGATTTTATTATTTTATGTATACGGGTGTATAATAGACCAAGCATGGCGTATGTCCATTCCAAAATGTGGGTCCTAGGATGGAAGACAGAATCACCATATATACCTAAAAAAGGATTATACCCACCTTTCATCCAAATTCTTGACATTATAAGTGGAACAGATGTTTGAAGGAAGGAACCAATAATTGTTTTTTGTTGCCATTTGGCAGAGTGGGCAAAATTAAATCATCCTTCAAAAATAGGGAAGAATATAACCAAAATATATTATATGAAAAGTTAAAAAATAAGATTAATTAAAAAGAAAAATATGTTTTAATTATATTTATTTATATATTTAATTATATTTAATTAAAAAGACAAATATAATGTTTTTCTTATAGCATCATTCATTCACAGTTTCCCATTCATTCCGTGTGCTGGACTGCTGACTGATTTTATGCTCCAGAGAACAGGCTGGACTGATTTTTTCCAGTTCACAGCTAACATCCGCCTGCTGGAAACCAAACCTAGAACTTTGGACAAGAAGCATCAAGTCCTGTCTACCAAGCCAGGTTTTCTGTTGTGTAAATTGTGGAAGGAAGGAACAATAGTTACTCTCTCATAAATGTGACCTGTGGGCGACAGAAAACAACAACGGGTCTAGACTTTTGGCTTAAAAGTTCATGAATTTGCCGGGCGTTGGTGGTGCACGCCTTTAATCCCAGCACTTGGGAGGCAGAGGTAGGCGGATCTCTGTGAGTTCGAGGCCAGCCTGGTCTACAAAGTGAGTCCAGGACAGCCAGAGCTGTTATACAGAGAAACCCTGTCTCGAAAAACCAAAAAAAAAAAAAAGTTCATGAATTTTTAAAAAATGGTATCCATGCAGCTTTTCAAGCATAGATGTTGTGGGAGCGGTGAAGAGCTTTCCCTGTGTAGCTCAGGATGGCCTGGAACTCACTTAAATTTTTTATTTATTTTTAATTTCATGTGCATTGGTGGTTTGCTGCATGTATGTCTGTATGAGGGTGTCGGACTGGAGCTCCCTGGAACTGAAGTCACAGACAGTCATGAACTGCCATGTGGGTATTGGGACTTGAACCCAGGTCCTCTGTAAGAACAGCTAGCTCTTAACCGCTGGGCCTTCTCTCCAGCCCCTGGAACTCACTTTGTAGCCCAGACTTGCCTCAAATCTGCTGTGGTCCTTCTACCTCAGCTTCAGCAGTGCTGGGCTTATAGACATCACCTGGGTAGCTAATTACAGGTCGTGTGTACAACTGCCTACATAATGTTGGAGACACAGTGTGTATGCTGTAATGCTTTTAAATTTTTCATGGCATAAGATTAACCTAGGAGGGGCTGGAAAGATGGCTCAGCAGTTATGAACACTGGCTGTTCTTCCGAAGGACCTAGGTTAAAATCCCAGCAACCACATGGCAGCTCACAGCTGTCTAATTGCCAGGCGTGGTGGCACACTCCTTTAATCCCAGCAAGAGGCAGGCAGATCTCTGTGAGTTCAAGGCCAGCCTGGTCTACAAAGTGCGTCCAGGACAGCCAAGGCTAATATACAGAGAAACCCTGTCTCTAAAAACAAAACAGAACAAAACAAAACAAAAAAGGTTTACCTAGGAACTTAATAGTTTTTTAGGGCCCCCCAAAACTTCCCAAGTAATTCCAGTAGGAGTGGCCTGTGGATGGGACAGTGCTTGGAGAGACGCTGGCTTTGGAGTTTACACGGTGTCTCTATGGTTCTTGGAATACAACTGGGTATATGATGATCAAAGTGTTTTATTCATATGCAGTGTCAAGGATGACAGGAATAAGACACTATTCATTCTTTTCATTCGACCAAACTTAGTGAATTGTTACAGTATTCTAGTTTGTAGAAATAAAGAGACAGTAGGAACGTTCTGCTTGTAGAAAGTGATAATATTAAGAAGGTATTTTTTCCTTTGTAAAAATGATAAGATAAATATTGCAAATATCCATGGAAATGAAACATTCTTAAATTTTTAGATTTATTTTTATGTGTATGTGTGAGAATATTTTGCATGCATGAGTGCATCATGTACATTTCTGGTGTCCTCAGAGGTCAGAAGAGGACATGGGATGCCTTGGAACTGGAATTTAGATGTTTGTGAGCTACCATGTGGGTGCTGGGAATAGAACCTGGGTCCTTTTCAAGAGCAGCAAGTACTCTTTTGTTTTTTTTCGAGACAGGGTTTCTCTGTGTAACAGCCTGGCTGTCCTGGACTCACTTTGTAGACCAGGCTGGCCTCGAACTCACAGAGATCTGCCTGCCTCTGCCTCTGGAGTGCGGGGATTATAGGCGTGCGCCACCACCGCTTGGCACAGCAAGTACTCTTAAATGCTGAGCCATCTTTATAGCTCATTAAAATTTTTTTTTTTTTTTTGGAGACAGGGTTTCTCTCTATATCCCTGGCTGTCCTGGACTCACTTTGTAGACCAGGCTAGCCTTGAACTCACAGAGATCCACCTGCCTCTGTCTCCTGAGTGCTGGGATTAAAGGTGTGCGCCACCATGCCTGGCTAAAAGTTCTTTTTGAGACTGAATGCTAGGAGTACAGGACTGTGATACCGTACTTTTTAATTATTAAACATTTATTAACAAATACACTTAACTACTATTCCTATAAATTCCTACAACCCCTAAGACCTAACTACTAAGCCTATTGATAACTATTACAACTATTTTCATAAGGATACAGTCTCTGGGGCGGGTCCTCAGTCATCAGGAACACAGTCTCTGGGGTAGACTCTTTAATGCACTTAGCAGTCTTTCTTCTGGAATATCTCAGATGCAGGTTTGTCAGGGTAAATTGGCTATCGAAGTTTCACCTTAAATAAGGCTTGAGGCTTTCTTCTCTCTGGGAGACCCCAGCCGTAGGTGGCTAACTTAGTTCCTTCGTATCAGCAACTCTGCCGCTCTGCCTCAGTCTTTAAAGCTGGCCACAGTTCCGTTCAGGCCGCTGTTCGGACAGGTCAAACCCCTCTAGGCAAGAGCTGAGCCACAGGGTTTAGTCCTTGGCCTTTTGCTGTCTTGCTGAGGCTTTATCTGCTCACCAGCTTCCTTCTGCCTCAGGGAGATCTGGCCATTGGTCTACCAGCACTTTCTCCAGCAGTACTCTCTGGGCTCTCTATTATTGGGGCCCTTAGCACACCCTCTCCTGGGCTCATCCACTTGTCCTTAAATAGGATCGCTCCTTGTTCCACCTGCTTCAGCTTAATTTGGGCTCTTCCCACTTAGCAGTTGAAAACAATGCCAGGTCATAAAGTCCTTACTTGTTTCACCTGGCTTCAACCTTGTTTTTCAGTCCATAGAGACTCCCCTTGTTTCATCTGACTTCATCCATAAGCTGATAAGCTAATTGCTTACAGCGAAGTTGATCTTCATGCCCCGAATTAAGAGACTGTATCAGAAACCTAGATATTCACTAAATCTAACTTATATTAATCTATCAACCCCTACAGGACTGAACTACTATACCCAGCTTCAATTAATTGTCTTGGTCTCTTGTGTATTTTTAAAATTTTTGAGGCAGGTTTCACTGTGCGTCCCACCAGGATGGCCCTAAACTCACAGGCACCCAAGGCTGCTCTTTAACTCATTGCTGTCCTCTTGCCTCAGCTGCCCAAATACTGAGATTATAGGCATTCAGCACCATGCTTGGCTTAAAGTTCATTTTTATTTTAACAAGTATTACAGGTCAAATAAAATAACCTCGGTATTATTTTTAAGTTTTACTAATGCTGTGGAGCTAAACTTCCCAGTGTACTAATAGCATCAGTTTCATTTGAGAGCATTGAAGTGGAATAACAATGTTCCTCAGTGGCACTGGCCACATCAAGCACCAGTTGCCAGCTGCGGCTGGGGGCTGCTGTTTGGGACAGTACAGATATGGAACATGTCCATCACTGCACAAGCTTCTATTTGACAATGTTGCTCTAGAGTTCGGAATAGCAGAGCAGTGATTTTCCAATGGCCTTGATCCGAGAATTGATTGTGAGATAAATATTATCAGTGACTAGAGGCTGCTGCTTCATCTGTTAAGCGCTTTCATACCCGTTCAGGGTGACCAGCCCAGGGCTGCTGTTGATTTACCCTAATAGTTTTATTATACAAGTGCAGCCTAAATGCTAATTTACTCTCTCTCTCTCTCTCTCTCTCTGTGTGTGTGTGTGTGTGTGTGTGTGTGTGTGTGTGTGTGTGTGTGT
>CAJQZJ010001511.1:4225584-4260291 GCA_907164525.1 Lophiomys imhausi | reverse complement strand
GTGTGTGTGTGTGTGTGTGTGTGTGTGTGTGTGTGTGTGTGTGTGTGCGTGTGTGTTAGTTGACCGTGGCTAAGACAGAGTTTTGGTATGTAGGTAGCCTTGACCCTGTCTTAGCCTTCTAGGTATGGGGCCATATGCACACGACTCCATACCTTGCTATGGTCTAAAACTTCAGCCTCTGACTTAGTAATCCACCTGGGTCACTTTATTGTACTAGGTGTGATTTTTCCTGTGGGGTGTGTTTGTATGAGAGTGAGTGGTAGAAACACACACACACACACACACACACACACACACACAAGCAAAACAAAATGGAAAAATCTCCACATTCTGTTCTTTAGTTCAGAGTTTATTCTTCACATTAAACAATTAATTTAAAACATCCCAGTTGCTTTGAATTTTTATCTAATGCACTTTGAGGGGCAAGGAAGATTTGTGGGTGCATCTGTTACTAAAATTTCTGACATTTACATCCACTAGTTTTATTTATAGAAGCCAAGTCCCACAATAGTGAAACGTTGAGTTAGCATGATGGTTTAGAATTATACTGGGTAGAGCAGTGCTTACGGCTTTTTTTTTTTTTTTAATTTGTTTGTTTTTCAAGACAGGATTTCTCTGTGTATCCCTGGGTGTCCTGGACTCAGTTCATAGACCAGGCTGGCCTCAAACTCACACAGATCCACCTGCCTCTGCTCCCCTACTGCTAAGATTAAAGGTTGCACCACCACACCTGGCTTAATATGTTTTATTTAATACTGGTAACTTTAGTGTTTTGATAATGGAAAAAATGTTTTTTTTTCTCCCCAGAAATGACATACAACTGTCTTTTTTTTTCCTGCCTCTATTTCCTGAATACTATTCTCTATATGGAGCTTGCGTTTGACTCTTTTTGTTTTCCCCTTCAAGTCTTGGCCATTGCCCCTTTCTGAGAGGCAGTAGGAGGCCTCCTGGTCTGGCACTTGGTCTCTGGAAATCGTTGGAATCTTTTTGTGCATGACAGCAGCTTCAGTGGCCTTGCTTCCTTCTAGGTCACTTACTTCAGCCTCTGGTACTACAACAAGCAGAATCAGCGCCGCTGGGTGGATTTGGAGAAGCCCCTGAAGAAGCAGCTGGATAAGCACGCGCTGGAGCCTACTGTCTACTTTGGAGTGGTGTTTTATGTGCCTTCTGTTTCCCAGCTGCAGCAGGAGATTACCAGGTGAGACGCTCCCTATCCTTTGTCATCTGTGTTTAGGAAGTGGCTTAGGGAGGTCAGAAGAGTGAAGCTGAGGTCAAAGGGCCTTGAGATAAAGGCTCTGGCTGACTTTGCCCTCCAGCCCACACTTTTAGGTACCACATTACTAGGAGGCTCTGGAATGTGGTGTGTCAGACTGAATTAGGGCTCACTAGGCCCAAAGGCACGGGAAAGATGGTCAGTTCACCCTGGCCGTGAACTCTCATGATATCCTCTTTAATGTTTTTGTTATTCTGTTTCTGGTTCCTTGTAATAAGGAAATGGGAGAGGGGAGGTTTAAAATGTGTAGTCCTAAACTCTGCATTCTTTCCTCAAGGAACTGGCCAGGTTTTGGTAATTCTAATCCCAGAAGCTGTATTCTGTAGATGGGTCAGAGCTAACATGGGGGACAGAGGGGACACAGAGGGCAGGTACTTATGACCAGAGAGTATTAGCTGGTAAACACACTTGAAGGGGCAGAAGTGGAAGGAGAACAGTGGAGGAACTGAGAATTCTTGCTTTGATTCATTCTTTTGGGTTACATAAGGACCTTTTCATGCAAACAGATAATGATTCTGAGCATGTTCCTTCTGTGCTCCTCTACTATCCCCTTTTGTGTCCTTTCTTATCCCATCAATCTCCTGTGTCTCCCCCCTCATCTCCCTCCCTCCCCCGGTTTTGTTTCTGCTTTCATGTACCTTTTACTCAATCTCCTACATCTTTCTCTTACTCCAGTCTTATTCATCTGAGTCCATGCTCTGGGGTGCCCCAGGCTGGGGTGCACTCGGTCTACCCCATGCTATCTTAGGATTTGCTTGTAGATCTGTTAAGATGATTGTATCACAGCCTCCTATTATGGTTATTTGTGTGCATGTCTTATCTTCTTTCTACATCATAAGTCCATGTTTTCTTTGGCTTTGCCTTCCATTTGAAAGCTACAGTGCCCTCCAGATAGTAAGAATTGCTGCCACCTCATGCTTGTGGAATGCTGTTTGAATCTGCCAGGTAATTATCGGAAGACACTAGAAAACCAAAGAAGCAAGGGTCAGCTAGTAGGGATAGGCACAAACAGACTGTGAACAGGTCTGAAATATAAGTATTGGAGAGAGTAAGTGGAAGCCAGGAGGAAAAATATGAGCTGTGTATTTAACTCATTTAAACATTTACTGAAGATATTCTGTAATCTAAGAGCTGCTAGGTAGTCATTTGAATCTGACCCTGGAGGCGTTGCTCACAGTCTGGTGGAACTGGCAGTTCATATACATAAGTAGTTACAGTATCCTATGATAACAAAATTTTGATATAAGGCTCCGGATTCCTAGGGCTGGCTTATGGAGAATGTCACTAAGGAAAGGGAAGCTGACTTCTTGACAGACTTTAGAAGGAACTTTCTAGTTGGGGGAATGGCTTGTGGAAAGCAGGGAGAACAAAGTCTCAGATAATACCTGGAGAGGAGAGAAGAGGTTTAAAAGCCAGATGTGTGCTAATCATGAAGACCTGGTACAATGAGGAAGGCTTTCTCAAATTTTAAGGGAATGGAATGATCCAATTTGTGTCTTCCAAAGACCATTCACATTGGCTAATAAATTAGAGGTGAAAACACTTGTGAATTCAATTGGAAGTGGCAGGAAGACCAGGTAGGGAACTGTTATTAGAATAGAACACAGACCTTTACTTCACAAAGTTGTGGACCATAGAGTAGGATGAAAAAGCATGGGGTGATTGGGTTCAGCCGACAGCTCCTTGATCAGGTGTCAAAGACCTAGTAGAGAAGGTCTGTCAGTAAAAATTAAGTATGGGGCCAGGCTTGGTGGCACATGTCTTTAATCCCAGCACTTGGGAGGCAGAGGCAAGCGGATCTCTGTGAGTTGGAAGCCAGCTTGGTCCACATAGCAAGTCCAGGACAGCCAGGGCAGTTACACAGAGAAACCCTTTCTTGAAAAACCAAGAAAAAAAAAAAGAATTAAGTATGGTCATGAGAATCAATAAGAACCCCTTTAGTTCAGAAATGAGGCTCCAAGGTCAGCCATGCAGACTTGTGGGATGGCTCTACAATACAAAGTCTGGTTCTTTTTCTTTTATTCTGTTGCTGTCAATGTCTTCTTCCTACTTATTGGTTGCCCTCATAGTCTAATATATCTGCACAGGTTCTAGCTCTCAGAGCTGTGTAGTCAGGAAGCAGAGCTGTGGTTTCTAGGAGGGGTAAGTCGTAGGAGGGTTATGTGTCATGCAGAGAGACTCTTGCAGGTGACTGGTACTCAGACTGTCTATCCTTCGTGTATTTTTTAAATGTCAAAACTATACGTTGGAACAGTTTATTACATGTCAGGTATGCCCAAAAAAGGTCTTATAAAACCCACTTAGGGATGTAGATATATTTCATTGGAAAAACACTTGCCTAGCATATTCAAAGCTCAGGGTTTTGTCCCCCTATACCAAGAAAACAACCTCCCTCTGAAAAAAACCAAAAAAACCAACAACAAAAAACATTCAAAAGTACTTTAAGGAAAAGGCAGAGAACAGAAATCTGAATCACGTCTTCAGAACAGGAGGAATCATCAGGAAAATGTAGTCACGAGGCAACAGAAAACTGTCACATGACAGGAACTTACAGAGGGTTTTGTTTGCAAAAGATATGAGATTTTGAGAATAATGAATGATGACTGGATAGATTGAAGTTTTACAGATTCACAACTTGATAGTATGTAATCACCTCATTGGTCATTACGCTGGCCCAGTACTGTCACAGCCTGTATAAATTTTAATGGAATGACACTTATTTTTCCTCACCATTCTGGAGCATACTTGTTTGTAAATATGGCACCTTCCTGGATGTCATTTACAAAGAAATTTTCACATGGGATTTCACGTAAAGGACATTGAACTAGCAATGAACAATTTACAGCATATATGGAAGAATTGGGTCTCATGATAAAACTTATTCAAAACTAAGGTAAGAAAACATTATATGGAAGCCCAAGTTTGTTTGGTCCATGGATGTAATGGATGTTGGATTCCAGGGTTTTTATTTGATGTAGTAAAGAGTATAGAACAATGTTAGTAGAGTGTGTGGAGCATGCCCACTAGCTATACCTCCCTAAATGCCATCTCTTTGGCCTTTGAAAACCTTATAGAAAGTGGCAAGTTTTCCCCTCTGACACCTCAGAGTTATCAGCATTCTATTTGCTGATTGCTGGAAACCCATGATGTCTGCTAGCTGGTAGAAGGGGAAAGCTGTCTTTAAAGTCTTTTTATTTGAATAGATGGTATGTTGGTCAGGCTCTTTGATAACAAAGGACAGTGACTTAAAGACTAGCTGAAAGGATGACATAAGAGTGAATATGAATTCTGGAGAATTCAAATATGGTGTACACATGGACTGCTCAAAGACACCAAACTGAGAGAGCCTTAGGCTGAGATGGTCCTGTAAACTGCAGTGGCAGAGACACTGGACCAAATTTAACACTATCTCTAGTGTCTAGAATGATGCTGTAGAATGAACAATGACAGGCGCAACTAACCTAGTCAGAGAATAAAAGGAAGCATTACGTTTTCACTCTAGGTCTTTATCCAGATGGAAACTGATATGACGAAACATTCCTGACTAACTGAACGTGCATTGCTGACAATCCCAGCTGCCACTTGAGTTCCAGCACACATCTAGTATTGTTAATGGCTTTGTACATGTCACTTAGATATGCTTGGCCTGGTGAAGGGATGGTCATATCTTCATTTTATTGGTAATAACATGTGAGTCTACAAACTATGACTTGCCCAGGGTCATGCAGAATACTAAATCGGAGGGCTGGAATTTAAACCTAGGTCTACTTGACACAAAAGGAGTGGATGAAGTAACTATATGTTACAAAATATTAAAGTCTTTTAGAAGTTATTCTTTTTAGAAATACTCTTTAAAAGCTTAATAGTAATATTCTGATCTAAAATATCAAAAATTATTTTCCCTAAGTTTTACGGAACTAGTGAAGTTTTTATCTGTTTATCTAAAGCCTTATATTATCAACTTACAAGTGAGAAGTTTAAAAGTAAAGATTGGTTGAGTGTGCATTTTCCTTATGATAAAGAACAGATAACCAGGACTGTTTTACAGGGCCCAAAACAGATGGAGAGTTGTCCTATAGATAGATAGATAGATAACTTTAACCTTGGTTTTCTCTTGAGGGGTGTGTGGCTTGCTAGAGATCAAGCCAGGCTCACACATGCTAAGCAAACATTCACCCCAGAGCGGTACATCCCTGATCCCTCATTTTAGCTTTGAAATAATTAAAGAAAGGGATAAATAACAACTCATTAAACAGATCAAATGATGTGCTTATATTGTTGGTGACATTGTTTTCATTTTTTGAAAACATCTAGGGCTGCAGTTTTATTTGACAGTTTATGTTCCTGTACTAAACTATGGTAAAGTGCGTCGAGTCTCGGTCAAAGATTAGAGTGATATTGGTTTCATAAATTCATCCTTTAAAATAGGTATCAGTATTACCTGCAGCTGAAGAAAGATATTTTGGAAGGAAACCTTTCCTGTACATTAGAACAAGCCATCCAACTAGCTGGCTTAGCTGTCCAAGGTAAGCAATGCATATGAATTTTTATCAGATTAAGTCATATGTTAAAACAGAACCAGTAAAGATTCTGAAAATAACTGATTTTTCTATATAAATTGTTATAGTACTTATGTGTTAGTGGAATGTTATGCTATTATCTGGGGGCTCTCTTGTTGGAAGACAATTTGCATTACTTCAATGAGATGTGTGGACATTTATGAAAGATGAATTATGTAACATGTCAAAGAAGCAAACATCCATATATATGTACATATATCAAAGAATTTAACATGCTACGTGTTAATTTCACTCCAAGACTTGATTTGATCCTAATATTTTGGGAGGGAAGATCTTTCCATCAATGAGGTTGATGAAATTATACTCACTTATGTTTTAAGGCCATCCTAATTCTTTGGTGTCTTAAATAACTGTTCTAGATTATAGAGCATCTTCACTCATAGTAGAAGTGGCTTTGTGTTTCATGATCTTTTTTAATCAATTCAACATTGCACATGACATATATATATGTATGTATATATGTGTGTATGTATGTATGTGCATATCGTGTCATGGGAAAATTTCTGCTGGTGCATTATTTCAAATGGTAACTAGTGCTTAGCCATGGCAACTGTAATTTAATCAAAAGAAAATTTAAGCTGGACATGGTGGCACACACCTTTAATCCCAGCAAGGAAGCAGATCTCTATTTGTTTGAGGCCAGCCTGTTCTACATCTAGGCCCGTCAAGACTACATAGTAGGACCATGTCTCAAATAAAACACAAAGGAAAAAGATAAAAATAATAAAACTCTTCCAGAAACTAGGCAGCACAGATAGCTGTCATCTTGAGATAGACAAACTTCTGACACTGTGGTGTGCCTTTCCTTATATGTTCCTGAACATATGCATTCACAGAATCTCATTCCCTATCCCCACTTGGTTTCCTCCTGACACGTATCTGTGCACAGAAGCATGTGTCACAAGAAGGGCAGGCTTGTTTCACCTCATAGACAGTTTTCCAAACCAAGATGCATGAATCCACCTAAAGATACTGTAAAAACTTGTTCTATTATCTGCCAGTCAGACTTGGCTTCTGAATCATAAGCATGTCATCTATACTACTTACCGATTTTTGTTATGCAAATATGTTGTTGTGAAAACAAAATGTAATCAACTTGTGAATGTTTGTTATTTTGTTCAGCTGATTTTGGTGACTTTGATCAGTATGAATCCCAAGACTTTCTTCAGAAATTTGCCTTGCTCCCTGTGGTAAGACTTCTTTTGGCATTGGGCCTTTTTATACATGGTTTAGTCCTATATTCAGTAATCCCTGACTGTCCACGTGGGAGACATTCTAAGCAGGACTAGCATTATAAAAGTCAGTTCCCTCTTATAAACATCTTGTGTGTCAGTCTTGCCCTGTTGTAGTCTTCTTGGTCTTTGCAAATTCACAGAAACAAAAGGCTGTTAGTTTCTGTGCATTTCCTGAAGACATTCTTTTGCCTTTGGTTATGAGTGTAAGGGGGAGGGATTTGTTTTTGGTTTTGGAGAATCTCAAAGTTAATGTTGGAATGAATCTGACGTGTCATCAGTGTTAAAACCCGCCTTCTACTTTCTAAAGTTACTGTTGAAGAAACTGATGCAAAATCTCATTGAAACACCTGAGGAGGGTGGACTATTCTTCTGAGTGGATTAGCAATGAGCTCAGAGCTGCCTCATGGACGTTACCAACCTGAAAACTCAGCTGAAATTTTCCATGGGAAGAGCTGAGAAGGCAGGGCAAATCTTTTGGCTCCTGAGCAGAAGCCACTTAATTCACTAGATGCATCATGGTTCCCCACTGTCAGTGCTGTTCGAAATTCTGCCTGAAGTGAGAAAGGCAACGACAGTAGCAGTGGTTCATTCTAAGAAAGTGTATGTGCCCACTGCTGTGTGTTTCCTTCAGGGGTGGCTACAGGATGAAAAAGTGCTGGAAGAAGCAACCCAAAAAGTGGCCCTGCTGCACCAGAAATACAGGTAAGACAGAAAAAGATATGCAACCGGATAGTTGCTTGACTTTGAAATATGCTTTTTAATGCAGCTTGTTTGTTGTTGTAAGTGGCCTTCACTGTGTGCCGCGTACTGTTCTAAGTACGTTTCCCTATCTTTCCAATTATTGTCCATTTTACCAATGAAGAAACAGAGGATGGTGAAAGCAGCCAGTCCTTAAGGTACCAGTTCTTCACCCCATATATTAAAAGTGTGATGGTAACTCAACCTGTATACATTCGTGCATGATTAGGGAAGTTTGTCTTCTACAGTTGAGGCCTCTGGGTGATCTTTCTTCTTCCTTCTTTCCTTCCTCCCTTCCTCCCTTTCTTTCTCCTTCTGTCCTTTTTTCTTTTTTAAAAAAATGGTGTTAGCTTTCAACTCAGAGGCTTGTACGTCGTAGGGCAGACACTTCACTGCTGAGGTACATCCTCTGCCCTTGAGAGTTTTGAGAACCAGGTTGGCCTCAAACTTGCTGTCTTGCTGCCTCTGCCTCCTGAGTGCTAAGCTTACAGACAAGCTTCAGGTGATTGCTGCTCCCCTGTGCACGTTTGGAAGTGGTATTTCTATCCTAGCAGTATTTCTCACTATGATGAGAGTCCTAGTGTTTGTTGCCCTGACCATCCTTGCACATACTTTTCAATGCTGGTTCACATTGGCTTTCTTTGATGGTGACTCTCTATTGACTATAAGAATCTCCTAAGATGTTAGCTCTTACTCTAAGCCAATACACAGAGTTCAGATATACATATAGTTACATTCTGATAGCTCCAGTATTCTTTAAGGGGAATATTACCTTCGTCTTAGAGAGGAAGCAAACTAAACTCTGAGTGACTTAGGTCTCTGATATATGGGAGAAGTGACCTGAAAGTAGATGTGCCTAGTCATAGCCTTCAGTCTTTGGCTATAGTCTCTCTTTGTCCCTGCTGGTCACAAAAGAGTAGCCTTCCAAAGGTACCACCCTCTCATCTTTTCCTGCAGATACCAAATGCTCACGGCACTTTCTTACTCTAGAAAAATTGCTAATCCTACCCTTCTGCCTCTGTGTCTACATGAACCATTCTTTCCCTAGTGTACTTAATCCCCCCAGGCATGCATTACCTTGCTTTTTGTCATTTTATTTCATTCATTTTTACTGTTGCTTAAATGGTAGGACTTAGGAACCTATAAGTACTTTCTATCCTTATGAGACAGAATGCTGGCTGATTAGGCTAAAAGATAAATAGACTAATTCGCTGCCTTCCAAGAACATGTTCCCAGCAGTCTTAGGATAGGCAGCATAGCCCATTGAGGTAATAGAATAGTGGCTGCAATGTGGATGGTGTGGACAGAATGTGTTAGGACTGCATTGGGCAGAGGTGAGTACTGGAGATACAGAGAGAATCTGGGAAGAGGAGTGGCCTAGTCACTGAGCCCTGTGACTGTTGGGTCCATATGTGGATGATAGATAAACGACAAGGAGGATCCACATCCACAAAGGTTCAGAGGTGCGAGGAATACAGTATATTCAAAGCAATGCGGAGAGTCTGGAATGGCTGTAGTGTGAGGTACATGGGCATGTGGGGGAGCAGCAGCAGATGAGGCTGGAGAAGTGAGTCATGGCTTTAAGTGCCCTGCCTTCCTCTACTCCTTCTAGTGTTCCAGTCATCTACACTAAAAGGGATTTGCATGTAGCCTCTTCCTGCCCTTGTTTCTTAACATTTATCATTTAATCCTTAAAAACGTTTTTAAAGATTTATTCATTTTATTTTGTATGTATGAGTGTTTTGCCTGCATGGATGTATGTGTGTCACATGTGTGCCTATGGAGGACAGAGGAAAGCATCATCAGATCTCCTGGAACTGGAGTTAGTTACAGATGATCGTGGACTGCTCGGTGGGAGCTGGGAATTGAACCCATGTTCTCTGGAATAGCAGCCAGTGCTCTTAGCCATGGATCCATCTCTGCAGCCCCATCATTTGGTTTTTACACCAAATTCTCAGTATTTCCTGGTGTTTTAGGATAATTAAACTGCTCTCTAGTTTAGGTAAAAACTCCTGGATTTACCTTGAAGATATCTTGGCACTTCATCCCCTGTCTGTTCTTTATCTGCTGGTAGCATGAGGTTAGGTATATTTGCCTTCTGCACTCGAGACTGTGCTTGATAGGTAGTCATTTTTTGGTAAGTATTAGCAGATAATTATAACCAATTACAGGTGCTTAGAAGCCTGAAATGTTTATAATGTCCTATTCCAAATTGGTGTACAGCATTTAAGAAAAGCATTATTTAAAAAGTTTAGATTTGGGAGCAATCTCACTAACATCTTTTTTTTTTAAACATTTTTTTAAACATTTATTTATTTATTTATTATGTATACAGTATTTGCTCTACATATATGCCTGGGCAGCAGATCTCAATGTAGATGGCTGTGAGCCACCATGTGGTTGCTGGGAATTGAACTCAGGACCTCTGGAAGAACAGCCAGTGCTCTTAACCTCTGAGCCACCTCTCCAGCCCTCACTAACATCTTTTGAATTGCAGAGGGCTCACAGCTCCTGAAGCTGAAATGCTGTACATGCAGGAAGTAGAGAGAATGGATGGCTATGGCCAGGAGAGCTACCCTGCCAAGGTAAGTGTGATTGTCTAAAGTCAAGCTTAGCAAGGTGGGTGTGGCCGTGTGTACCTGTAGTCCCAGCTGCTCTGGAGGCTGAGGTAGGCAAATCATTTGAAAATAGAATAAGAAAGAGAGTGAGGAAAAATAAAAAAGGTGGTCGTGGCACTTAGCAATTTGAGGAAAGAACATGGCTGAAGTCTTTGTGACCAGAAGTTTGTAGCAAAACACAGTTCTGTATTGTAGTTTGTGCTTGGGTAGGGTCAAGAAATAGAATTCTCAAGAATCTAAACTTGGGTCAGAGGGTGAAGGCACTCACCACCACACCCGAGGACCTGAGTTTGATGCTGGCATTCACATGGTAGAAGGAGAAAACAAATTCCCAGAGGTTGTCCTCTTTGTGTGCACCGTGGCTTGTGTGCACCCATATATAAAACAAACAAATAAATGTAATAACAAAGGCATTTTAAAAAAAGATTCCAAACATCTGATTCTATCTTAATGCAAGCTTTTTAGTTTGCACCATTCAGACTGTTTTCTTTCTGAATGGTTGCCCTGTAGGTCTAATGGACGATGTTTATCTGGGAAACAAGTTTATGGAAGCAGATGCATTTGTCCTTATATACTGTTTCCCACAGTTTTTTCCTTTCTTCTCTCCTTTCAGGATAGTCAAGGAGGTGACATATCCATTGGTGCTTGTCTTGAAGGCATCTTTGTGAAACACAAGAACGGAAGGCCTCCCGTAGTGTTCAGGTATTTTTCTGTTTTGTTTTTTTTTTTTTTAAATACTTACAGTGGTTATTGCTGACAGGTCTTCCCTAGTACTCATTATAAAATGGAGAAATTCCTCTTCTTGAGTTAAATGCCACCAAGTACATTGCTTCATTAAAATGCTACTGTCTTCAGAACAAAATATGAAGAAAAAGTGCTTGTAGTTATGGCCCGTTTGTAAATGCCTAAAAATGTGTGACCCTGTTACCATAGAGAAGCTGTTTTTTTGTTTTGATGAGGATTGTTTTCATTTGAGTTCTGGTTTCTGGGACTATTTATTCACTGTGGAAAAATCTAGGCTTTCTTTTGACTACAGTTCCATAACAAAATTATAAAAATGCCAACAACTCAACAAACTTTAAAGTTGTTTATAAAGTTGCTTTCCCTCCAGTTATAAAAAACAATACTGTTCATTTGTATGAGTCTTGGAGTATATACAGTAGGAAGCCATAGTGATGGGTAAGGATGTCCTGATAGTGACATGCGGTTTCTAAGAAGTGAATTCACAGGTGGCTTAAGATTACTTTGTAGTATTCTGTGTTCCAATTATATCTTTTTGGATGTGTAATATTTTATTAATTCTTTGAGATTTTTATATTTTTATATAATAATTTAAAACCATATTTACTCCTCCATTTCTCCCTCTTAACTCCTCTTGGGTATAATCCCTAACTTGGTATTCATATACATAATATATTTGAAATCCATGGAGTCCATATACTCATGGGTATGGGGCCACACACTAGAGCATAGTCAACCTACAAGGGGTCACACCCTCAAAGAAAACTGAATTTCCCTTCCCAAGAAGCCATAAGCTGTCAGTAACTCCTCAGCTAGAGCTGGGGATGGGTTTGCTCTTATACACACAACCACAGCTGCTATGAATTCACAAATGTCAGCATCCCACCAGTGTCTAGATGACACTGGTCCACTCCGTTCCTCCCTGACCTTTGGCTTTTATAATCTGTCTTCTTCTTCCATGATGCTCCCTGAGCCTTGGTGGGAATGTGTGTAATGTAGGTGTTCCATTTGTGGTTGACTACTCCACAAACACTTGTGTTCTGCACTTTGAGAAGCTCGAGTTTCTGTGTTAGCTACCTACCATCCATAGTAGAAAGAAACTTCTCTAAAGATGTCTGAGAGCAGCACAAATTGATGAGTATAGAGCTACCCTTTTGGAGGACAGTTTGATAATGAGACCATTTAGAAAAATAGGAGGTTCTCCCCTGGGGCCAATGAGTTCCCCAACCGAGGGTCCTTGTCAGATTTACAAGACAAGGCATGAGGGTCTATCCTCCTTACTCCACATGGATTTAGCCTTAAATTCAACCAGAAAGCGGTTGGTTACCTAATGACATCCATGCCACTACTGTACCTGTAGGTATATCTTTCCATGGCTGTCATTGTAGCTGCAGCATTCATAGCTGGGTAAGACTGATCATGACTTCCCTTTCTTAGCATCCTGCATTTGACCTTCAGATACTATGAAAGCTAGCAGCAGGGAGGAAGTTTTCTGATCAGCACCAACTTGATCTCTCCCATTTATATCTTAAATGCAATAAATTAGGTTATGTTGTTCATCCTTATATACAATTCCTTAAATGTGTAATCTTAGAAACATCTATTATGATTTTATAAAAATCCCTTTTACTCTATTTCCTAGCGCTTTAATCAAAACAGGTTTGTATTGCTTTCATCAAGTAGTGAGGCAAATCATCACTTTTGTCTGTTGGTTCCTTTGTGTCTACCTTTCATTGAGTGCAATTTATCAGGAACCAGATGTTGTGCTGACTGCTTTCTCTGTGTCTTCTCATGTAATCTTCATCTTCATGATTACTCAGGGTGGGAGATAGTACCACCAATTTTCACATGGGATAATGGAGGCTTAGAAAAGCCATGTGATTTGTCCAAGGTATAGCTAGGCTAGAACTCAGATTATCTATTTAAGCTGGGGCCTCTTAGGCACTACTGTATTACTTTGCTTTTTTTCTTTCTTTTTAAAATTTTAAAAAATAGTTCCTTCTGTTTTCCACTTTATTCTTGAGAACTGGTCTTCCCCTTTAAGGACTTTTTCACTAAAATGACATCTCTTCCTTCTCTTGCTTTGCTCTACTGCCTTTGGGTCCTGAAGTACCAAGAGTGACAGTGGCCACAAAGAGTAGACATGGCTTGGAGAGCAGAGCCCCACCCCTACACTGCACTGCCTGTGTGGGGCTGCTTCCTGTGGCAACTGGGCTCTTGTTTCCAACCTGGCTATAGTGAATCTTCCCAACAGCTGAGCTGGGGGCACAGGGAGAAGAAAATGGATCAGGGTTCACTCAGACAGCAGGTCTGACTGTACCCAGAGGCCTATGGAAACCTCAGGTATTCAGTTGATTGCTTTCTTCACTGCGTAGGAATTTTCAAATCTGCCTCCTTATGATGCAAATAATCTTTAGGTTTAACAACTGAGAGCATTAAGTCAGTAAATTAATTCTGAGCTAACAAATTTTAACTAAATACATATAATATAAGCTGAACATCCCGAGTCCAAAAATCCCCAATTAAAGATGTGGGGGACCAAGGAGAGAGCTCAGTGGTAAAGCACTTGGCTCCTATTTACAAAGCTTCATATTTGCATTCTCACACTGGCAGGGAAGGGAAAGAGTTCGCCCTTGAAATGCTTCATGTTCAGAAGCTTTGAATTTCCAGGTTAAGGCTGCTCAACCACTGCTTGATTCCAAATATTTCAGAATTTGCAAATCTTCTGAATTAGTTACACTTCTGATCCCCAGTGGTTGTGAGGAGGACTGAGGCTCAGTGTTGTTGAACATCTTCCAGAGTCAGTTTCCTTATGATATAACACGACACATCTAGGTAATAAAAACAAAACCTAGTCTCTAAAAGCTGAAGATGATAAAATTAGGAGACACAGGACAGATTTTATGTCCTACTGACAACACTCAGAATAATTCATCTCTTGGTTTCTGAGCACTTAGCTGTCTCTTTACCATGTGGCTTTTCAGAGCGTACCTGGGTCACTGGTCCCCTTCCTGAGCTTTATCCTGTTTCCCTTCACTGCTAACCAGTTCGTTTGCCTTTGTGTTGTCTGGTGTTCTCCCACCCTCCCAAGTGCCTCTTCAGGGACCGTTACGAGACTGGTCTTAGTGTCCCTAGTGCCTGGTACAATGGTTATCATAGTGATAGTGGGTGCCCTTAAAATGATTGTTCACTAAGTAGTTGAGACACGAGCAACAAACTAACATAAGGATCTTTGCTTGTTAAGCCAATCTGCAAGTTAGGTGTATTAGCTACTTTCATGATGCTGCGATAAAATACTAAAACCAAAAGCAACTTAAGGATGTTTATTTTGGCTTACTGGTCCAGAGGGTTAGAGTCCATAATGGCAAGGGAAGCATGGCGAAGGGTGGCCAGGGCAGGAAGCTGAGATCAGGCAGCTCACATAGAAGTGGAAAAAGTCTGTAAACTTGGCTATAAATTGTATATATAAATAATTTATTATATGTACACACATAATTTATTTATTATATATTATATATATGTACACACACCATACATGTATAAATAGGATATAAAATAAGCTATGAACTCATGTACTAAGCTTAAGGAACAGTGATGCTCTGCATCTCCCAGGGCCCACATGTGCGCTCAGCATTCTCTGTTGTTCTTTAGGTGGCACGACATTGCTAACATGTCGCACAACAAGTCCATTTTTGCATTAGAGCTGGCAAATAAAGAGGAGACCATCCAGTTTCAAACTGTGAGTAAGCACAAGGTCTCTTGGGATACTTTTCCCAAGAGTCAGCAAGTTAACATTTCTGAGTTCTCTTTTGTGTAAGGAGGGGGCAGGGAGTGTGGCACTAACAGTACTTCATAATTCTGTAAGACATAAAATTTTGTGTTTTAAACGTTACAAAATGGTACTTGGCAAAAAGCAGTCACTTATTCAATATTGTTGAGCAAATGAGTAAAGACTCATATGTATCCATATCGTTGGATCCAAGTGACTTTTGAATTAAGTGTAAAGAGATGAAGTAGAGGAGACAGTAACCCTGACCACTGGTCCCAATGTTGGTGAGCGGCTGGGCAGTGCTGCTCCATGGTTATTTGCTTCTGCTACCTTAGCAAAGGTTATATGAAGACAGTGAAGCAAACATTCTGTTTGAAAAGTCTTTGAGTATTATTTCTGAGGAATAAAAGTTGACATTGGATAAAAACATATCTTCAAGCTAAGTGCGTTTTAAGATTCCAGTTCATTTATAAAGGGTTCACACACACTGTTAGATGGGATCATTTTATTTTCACAATTAGATTCTCACAGTGTTCAGAAGTTAGGTGCAGGGTTCAGAAGTGAGAGTCACAGTGGGAGGGAAACAGTGTAGACATGACGTGTCACGGGTTGTGTTTTGTTCTCGGGTAGTTCTGGTTAAAAGTGCTTTCTTCTGTGTTCTTCTCTACTACTCCTGTGTGTCTGTCTTTCATTTGCCAGGAAGACATGGAAACAGCAAAGTACGTGTGGAGGCTGTGTGTTGCACGACACAAATTTTACAGGCTGAACCAGTGTAACCTGTGAGTATGTCCTGCTATGGAAATTGTAGAAAACTATTTGGAAATGAAAAAAATAAATAAATTGCATTTATTTATCTAGTTTGTATGTGTGTCAGGGGGCCACATGTAGAAGCTAGAGGTCAACTTGAGGACTCACTTTCTCCACCATGTGGGTTCTAGGGATTGAAATTAAGTATGGCAAGAAGCACCTTTCATCGTTATGATCCTTGAAGGTTTTTTAAAAAAGGAAAGGGATTTTTCTCCCCCCTTTCTATCTTTTCTTTGTGACACTGGGAATTGAACCCAAGGCCTTGTACATCCTAGGCAAGCACTCTACTACTGAGCTGTAACACCCAGTCTGATAGTAGTATTCTTTTTGATGTTTTGTTTTGTTGAGACAGGATCTCATGTGGAGCTTTGGTGGGCCTGGAACTTTTTATGTAGACTAGGCTGGCCTCGAACTCACAAAGATCTATCCACTTGTCTCTGCCTCCCAAGTGCTGGGATGAAAGGTGTGCACCACCATGTCTGGCTTGGGTGTAGCATTCTTTATATTTTTTAATCAGTGTCCTGGCCAGCATTTTGAGGAGAGGTTATTCGTCTTTGAATGTATACAAATTGTACAAAGTAAGGAGTTTGTGACCCTTGCACACATGCATCTAAGGACCCTTTTTAATGGTCGCTGTCTCTCATGCTCTCACCTCAGCTCCTCTCTCCTTTTCCGCTCTACATCCTTAATATTTTCTTATTCCTTTTGTTGACTGATGGAGACAGAGTTTTGCTTTGTGGTTCTGGCTAGCTTTGTACTCACTGTGTAGTCCAGGTGGGTCTCAGACTTGCAGCAATCCTCCTCCTTCAGCCTCCCCAGTGCTGCGATGATTGTCCTGAGCCACCCCACCCACAGCTTCTCCTTTTACTTCACACACACAAATACACACACACACACACACACACACACACACACACACACACACGTGAGAGAAAACATGTGGGCGCCTGGTTTATTTTGCCTGACCCAATGGTGTCTAGTTCCACCCATTTTCATGCAAACAATTTCATTCTTTGTAGTATGGCTGCCTTTTCTGCTCTCTGCCCACTGTGGGATTTGTGTATAAAAGTGTTAGATTCAGAGGAGCCAGGAGTCCTGGATTTGGGAAAACCCCTTGGCTGACCAACCTGGATACCTGAACACAAGCATTTGTGACATTATTTCTGCAAATAGTAATTACATCCAAAACCAAACAGAATCTACTGGGACGCAACATATTAATTTTGATTTTTTTCATACATTTAGGGTCATTCGTAATGAGCCATCATCAGTTAATTTCTTTTCTTGAAAATAGTAGCAACAGCTGTTTTGAATAATTCATTAAATATAATGCCCTCTTGTAAACCCTATATTGCATTGTGACTAATGCCTTTTTAAAAAAATATATTTTGACAGTTCCTCATTTTAATGAACTTAAAATCCAGATAGAAATGCAACAGATATAGGAATTGTTGTAGTCTTTAAAATAAAAATTTTGGGATATTGCCAGATGTGAGTAAAGCCACATAGAAATTATTAACTGCATATATTATTCTTGTTTGAAGAATATTTGATTCTCTTTAGAGCTACTATGTGTGAAAGTCTTTTTTTCAAATTTTGTTTTTAATTTCTGCATATCCAGGAAGTATTAGTGTAATTATTTAGAAGGCATTCTGTGTGAAACAAATATATTACATTGTACATATTTATTTCCTGGGTAAAGTAAATGAAGCTTTTCATGTTTTGATGGATAAGAAAACTGAAAATAACTTTAATTTTTAAAAAAAAAGATTTATTTATCTATGTACTTTATGTAAATTGTGTTTTGTTTGTATGTACATTACACCAGAAGAGGGCATTTGATCCCATGGAACTAGAGTTATAGATGGTTGTGAGCCACCTTGAAACTCAGGACCTCTTAACACTGAGCCATCCCTCCAGCTCCAGTAACCTGTATTTTTATAGCCTTTTCTTGAAGGCTCTCAACACAGATCTAGTGGCATCTAATATCACAATGATTCCGAGGTGTTGGTAGGCCTTGTTTGTGTGGTTCAGCTGGGTAAGGTTGAGTGAGGTAGGCCTTCGACTAAGTGGTAGAGTTGGCCCCTGTTTTGGAGATGGAGCTGCCTGAAGAAGTCACTTTTTCCTTCAGTGTCCACATCCCTCCGTTAGCCCTTTTCTATAGGATAGTGGCACTGGGGTAGCTATGATTCATCTAACCTTGGCCCAGGTGATATGTACAGGGACAGGATCAGTAGTTCTCTTTCCATCCAGACAAGGCACTGGAGGTAGCGGGATCGCCTTTTAATGTTGGCTTAGAGTTTCTCGTTGTTTTTTTTTTTTTTAATGTATAAATATGAATAACGAGACCTCTTGATAGTCTTTCAGGAGTATATTAGGAACTAAATGGAGATAGTCATGTCAGTCAGCTCAAAAGGCTTTTTTTAATAACCCTGAGCTCCAGAGTTGGGCTGGTAGCAATCCCCGTTACTACATTATATGAGGAAAACATGAACAGGGGATACAAAATTTTCTGGTATAGGGGCTTTTTTCTCCCTTCTTTGTGGGCTGCACCCTCCAGCCTGCAAAGCTAAGTGAGAGAGAGGCCTCAAGAGCCTTCAGAAATGTCGATTTTTGAATCAGCAAGATGCTGATGGCGGACACAGTGGGATGAGCTAGCCCCTTGGTTTAGGGACGTAGGTTAACGTAGTCACAGGTGTCTACACCTGTCTAGAGACTGACTGTCAGCTCCAGGGACAGGAAGATGTTGCACCCTCTTTCCCTTGTGGCATACTGGGCCCCTGGAGAGTGAAGAGGACTCACTGAAGTCCTTCAGTCCCTGGAGGAAGCAAGGTGGAAGGTGGTAGGAGAGAATTGGGATTGTCCCAGGTCCCCCACAGTGGGGTGGGTCTCCCACACTCTTAATAAGGTTTGGGGATGGGAGCTCTTCTAGAATTGGAGTGAGGCAGCTTCCTTTTTTTTTTTTTTGGTTTTTCGAGACAGGGTTTCTCTGAATATGTCTGGCTCTCCTGGACTTGCTTTGTAGACCAGGCTGGCCTCGAACTCACAAAGATCCGCCTGCCTCTGCCTCCCAAGTGCTGGGATTAAAGGCGTGCGCCACCACTGCCCGGCTCGGCAGCTTCCTTTTATGTGCTCGTGCAGTTGAAGATTACTATGACCTGCAGCGAGGCCAGTCCCTAACCTCAATATTCCCTGTTGCCCGAGTTGATCTCTGCTTGCCCACTGTGGCAAGTTGGGGCAGGGGTCCAGAACCAGGTCAGTGACCTTGTTGCAGCCTGGATATGCACCTCTGGCTTACCCTAAAACAGGAGCTTTTGTTTTTCTTCACTTTATTATGGAAAGCACAGGACATGTTGTCATTGAGACCACATCCCGAGGTGTCTCCACCATGGCCGACTGAAAAGAAGCTCACAGAGCAAGAGAGGCAGCTCTTACAGTTTTAGGTTAATAGATTAATTTAGTGTGTTGGGGGGAGTGTGTGAGTGCATTTGGAAGTGGGTTCTCAGGTTGTCAGGCTCACACCCATGTGCTTTTGACCTCTGAGACAGCTCACCTGCCTGAGTACTGTTCATTGAACGCTGACTTCTGTCTCTGCTCACTTGTGGAACACATGTGCCATTCATGTGTTCAGCTGCTTATGTGAAGGCGTGTGCTGGGTACTGGCCATACTCCTTGAACTGCATTTAGAAGAACAATGAGAAAAAGAGGCAGACCGTTAGAAAGGTCTGTCCTCTTCCTCCATGGAACTTATGACTTAGTTGGGATTAGGGACACAGTCAGGAAAATGACCATCAGGGACTCCACCCAGGCACCGGCAGAGCTGCCTGTTCAAATGCTGGTTGTGCCACTTGTTTGCCATGTGACCAGGTGTGATCTGCTTAATCTAAGTATCACTTTCTTCACTTGTAAAACTGTGATAATGGCTGGCCCTCCCTGATGGTGTCCCTCAGGCAGAGATAACCACATGCAGGGTTAGCACAGTCTCACCGAGCAACATGCATTTCACTTGCGCTGACAGCCGTTTATTATCTTCTCCAGTGACTCATCTAGCTCCTGCTCTAAGGAGCTTTGCTGCTTCGCTTCTCAGCATTATTGGCTAGCACAGAGAGCATCACAAGAGTTTGGGAAGCAGAGCCAACAGTCGTTTTGTTTTTTTCCTTTGTGTGGGAAGTTAATGATGGCTGGCCCCTCTTTGAACTGCACTGAGAGGAACAATGAGAAAAGGGGGGACTGTCGAAAGGTGGCCTAAGTCAGACCTTTCCGCAGGTGGAACGCTTTTGTTTCGTTTTCAGCAGAAATGGCTTCTGCTTTTCCCTTCCCCCTGGATACTGCCAGCAGGGTGCCAGTGGGCAAGCATGGCTGCCTCTGCTCCTGAGGCCTATGCCCTTGGATTCAGTACTTCATACACACACTGAAAATAGTGTTCTTGCGCAGGCTGGCCAGATGTGCAGATGTTAGGCGGTTGTTGATAAGTGTGTTCTATCAGCAGCTCCTTCCCCCTACTTTTGTTATTTATGCTGCCCTTTTGGGGGTGGGCAGGGGAGCACTGCTTCAAAACAGAGTCTCTGTAGCCCTGGCTGTTGTGGACATAGCTCTGTAGACCAGGCTGGGCTCAGATTCAGAAATCTACCTGCCTCTGCCTCCCAAGTGCTGGGAGTAAAAGTGGGCCCAGAGGGAGGGAAAGTAAGTTTCAAAGTAACAAAAATCACTGTCTTATGTATATTTAAGCAACATTCTAAAAAAGACCTACATATATCCTGCAGGCTTGAAAACTTGACATGATATTGAAAAGTGTGTTTTGGAAAATAGGCACAGCTGCACAATAAAGCCCTGAAGTTCACTGCCAGGAAAAGAAAAGAAAAGAGATGTGCACTATTCTCCAGCAACCTGAATACTTCCCCGGGATAGGAAAGGAAGTTGTTTAAAGAAATAGCCCCATAAGTGTGCAGCATCACCTGAGGTGAAGACCCTGATGTCCAAGAACTTTCATTTCAGAGGTCTTATAAAAATAAGCTAACATTCGGAGTGTAATACAGATGCCATTGCCAGAGTGCTAGGAATGATGCTAGTTTAGAAGAAAAGAGACTTGTTTCTGGCACATTTGCTGAGTCAGTGAACTTCTTTTGTTTACTCTGCGATGGTGGCATTTTAGTAATGGTCCATAGAGCACTAACCAATGTCGCAGAATGTGTTAGCAATCAGCTGTGCATCACATAAGCTCTTGATCCAGGAGTAAATGGTAAATCAAAAAGTCCTTGACAGAATTATGGGTTTTGTCAACATTAAAAGACTCTGATGCACATGTTTATGCCATACCCACTCACACTTACAAGTAAAACAAATGTAAAGAAAGAGAATTGTGTGTGTGTGTGTCCAAACAAAGAGAAGTATGTGCTTGTTTTGTTCTGGCAAGGCTGTGAAGTCCTACACAAGGAAGCTGCAAATCTCTTTTCTGTAATTGATGGCGTGTGTATCCTTTTGTCATTTCCCTTAGAATATACCTGTCTGTATATCTTTTTGTTATTGTTGTTTTGTAACAGTGTGTCACTCTGTCAGTATCCTAGCTAGCCTGAATTCAGATATCATCTAAGCTAGCCTCAAACTCCAGCAGGCCTTAGCCTCTTGAATATTAGAGTTACATTTGTGAGCCACCATGCTGGCTTCCTTCCTAAATCAGATTTATTGTTATAGACTAGGAAGTATGTGCTGGGCTCAGAGTTGTCTTCTTCCACAGGCAAACTCAGACTGCCATGTTGAACTCAGTCAGGAGGGGCTCGTCTTCCAGGATGTCTCTGGTAAGAGAATGAACGCGATCACGTCTTCTCTTAGTGATGTCACTGTCTGAAATTTAAATATGCTTTGGGCATATGTTGAGTTTGAACCAGAAATGTGTGTTGATGTTTGATGTTTTTTTTTTCCAAAGAAACAGTGACTTCCATAAGTTCAAATTAGTATTTATTAAACATTTTAAATGCTAGATATAACCAAATATTATGAATTTTAACTGGTTAGTCAGAAATCCTAAGTGGCTATTTCATTTACTTGATGACTTTGTCTTACAGGGTTGAATGTAGTACATGCAAACTTTTTCTATTCATGAGTTTAGATAAGGAGGTTGTATCCATTCCTTCTTGTTCATAACTTTTTGGACGCAGACTTTCGTGTGCTGTCTAGTGTCCTTGGTGTCAGTGTGTAGGGCTTGGCTATGCCACATGGGAGACATTGTAAATGACAGATATGTTAAGAAATCCTTCAGCTTCGTGGTTATTTTCCACTTATAATACATTTAACTCCTGTAGAAGTTTTTTAGTGAAGACCAAGAGTCCAGCAAATAATGACTTTACCTTTTTCACACGGGCAATGTGTTTTAACTCTATGTCCAACTTTCCATTTCTTAGCCTAAACCCCAGCCCTATGCGATGCCTCCCCCACCCCAGCTGCATTATAATGGACATTATACAGAGCCATTTGCTTCTTCCCAAGGTAAAGTACGCTGAGTCTGCAAAGCCATGCAGTTATTACTATGAAATAACTCTATGAAGACCTAGAGATCTCAAAGTCTGGCTGCTTTCTTATTGTAGTTGTGCCCCAAATTGTTGTCCTGATTACAGCCATCCCAGAATCACAGAAGAAGCCATTGCATTCAAGTTCTCTATTGAATGTATGTTGCTCAGATAACCCAGATGTAGCCAGTGGCAGCTCCCTAATACGGTTCCTGAGTCCCATAGCCCTCCCCTGTTAGTCTCATTTAGGCCAGACTGCCCCTAGGTTTGTGGTTCTCCAGTCTTTGTCTCCCAAGTGATGCGATTACGGTCATGTACCACCACATCAGGCAATGAAAAATACATTTCTTTTTTTGGCACAAAAGATATCCAGACTCATTTTTGTTTTATCCCTGCCTGAGACGTCCCACTGTAATAATTTAAGAGCTTGTTATGGCTACTGTAGTTGTGTGTACATAGCAGAGACTCTATGGTGAATCTTGCCCATCTGTGTAACATTTGTCTGTAAACTGTATCTAACTACACAGAGGGCCAGAGAGGCGAATGCAGACAAGCAATTCCGTATAAAGAGGCTTGGGATCTAATTGTAGAAATAAGGCATTTGCTCTCGATTTCAATTTTGAGAAGAGAACATGCGCTAGCACGCTGTTCATCATGTTGGGGGCACTTGAAGAGCTTTCTGGATCTAGCGCGACGGCTGTATTTCATCAGTTCCAGGCAGGTCTCTGACTGGGTCTGCTGCTCTGGCTGGTGAGTCCTGTGGACAGGAGAAGGGGCCATTTAGAAGTGGGGTCTGAAGGGACAAAAGGAAGGGGTGCTGACTGCACTTCTAATTGTAGCCTTGTATGCAAAGTTGAGGATTTCCCCACAGTGAGGAAGGCAATAGGGGGGAGAGCTATGTGGTTTCAGTGTTCCCCAGGGCTGTGTCATGGCTGACCTCTCCTCTTTGCACACACCCATCTGCACTTGCACGGCAGCCTCTCCAACCATGGCGATGAGGCTTCTGCCTCTTGCATGCTGCTCATTTTCCTACCTCAGTCTATGAAGATCTTGCTATTTTTTCCCTCACCTCTCTCTTCAAACAGTGGTTTGAATTATTTTATCTTCCCTTTTTATGACATTCCATTTGAGAATGATGTCTCTGTGCTCCAGCGTGTTGGTTCCTTCTTACTCCCTCTCAAGGGCTTCCACCCCTGCAGGCCGTCTTTCTGTCAGCATTAGATGTTGTCACAAGGCCTGTCTGTGGCCTTTTTCTTTCCTGCTGGGGGCATGCACAGCAGCTCTTTCACATAGAGTTCCTATAACGGTGACACAGATTCTCCTTCCCCATCCTGCCATCATCCCTGTGTTCCACCCATTCCCCATTTCCTACTGCCAGATGTGGGAACCCTGCATGGAGGCTCTCTACCTAATACTAAATAGGCATTCAGGAAACTGGGGTGAGCTATCAGGGCCTGCTGGAAATCGAATATTAAATTCGAACTCATTGTTTTCCCCTCTAAGTCTGTTTTTATTAGGACCTCTAGGTCCTTTATTGTGATGATGTCACCCTCCTGGTTATGTGGATTCCAAGCTGCATGTAATTTCCCCCAGTCAGTCACATATCCATAAGCTGTAACATCATACATTATTTCTTCCATATCCCTTTCTCCCCCCCGCTGCTGCTCCTTTTATACGTCCCCACTAGCAGTTGTATCCCGTGAGCTATGACTTCTGTTTTCACAGTTCCCGTCTCTCCTGACAACAAAGCTCTCAGCTAACTTCCCTGATGTGCATGCTCCTCAACAGTCCCTCAGCCTCCCCTTCTCATCTGGCACAGGAGGAGGCAGAGAGGCCATGAGAGGGGCCTCCTCAGAGCTGTGTGCACACCACAATACAATGTGACCAGCGGGTAATCACACATCGTACTGTCATAGAGCTTTCGAAGTACACAAACAGTACTTTCCACAGGACTTGACTGCTGAAGTCATTTTTCTGCTCACAATGCAATTCGAGTAGGCTGTAGGTTGATTGGAGGAAAGATGGCCTCTTCTAGCCCACCAGGCACACCAGTGTCTTGCTCAACTGGAGGCTTGGCAGGGGATTGGGGGGCAACTACAATTATCTTAGCCTGGTTCTTCTTGGCTTCTGGGCCTTTGGTGGGGTTACAACTGCCAGTAACCTTCCTGTTGGACAAGAAAGGTCTGTACCTGCTGTACTGGAGTCCTTTCAAACTGGAGTTTTTGTTTTTGTTTTTTTTCATTAAGGAAGAATCTATGCAAACAACCTAAAATTCCAGTTAAGGAAATATTTATAGTTGGTATTTGTCCTCGCTCAGCATCTCAGGGTTGTAACCCTACCCACAGTGGCTCAGGGTTCTCAAGAGTATCTCTTCCTTGAGTTCCACAGTGCTCCAGAATTCCTGTCTCAATACTGGGCTTAGATTTGGCCAGATCCTAAGCCCCTTGCTTTTAAGCAGATAGATGTACCCCATCCTGTAGGCAAGGAAGCTGAAGCTCCCGGGGCAACAGTGTGGCTGAAGACTGACTTTAGCAAGTAAATTTACAAGCTCTTTCAGGGCCTGCCTATCTCAGTATTTGGCTGGAGTAATGGGTCCAACTTAATACATTTTCAAAATCTTTCAAAACCTTTTCCCTCCTCAGATAACATCTTTGTGCCCAACAAGAATGGATTCTATTGTCACTCCCAGACAAGTTTGGACAGAACTCAAATTGACCTCACCGGTCGTATCCGTAATGGCAGTGTCTACAGTGCACACAGTACGAACTCCTTAAATACGCCCCAGCCCTTCTTGCAGCCCTCCCCTATGTCCTCCAACCCAAGTATCACTGGCAGCGATGTCATGAGACCTGACTACATCCCATCACACCGGCACAGTGCCCTGATCCCTCCGTCTTACCGCCCAACCCCCGACTACGAGACTGTGATGAAGCAGCTCAACAGAGGCTTGGCCCACACAGACAGGCACAGCCACTCCCTGAGGAACCTCAACATCGGCAGTTCCTGCGCATACAGCAGGCCCGACGCCTTGGTCTACAGCCAGCCTGAGATCCGGGAGCACGCACACCTTACCTCACCCCAGTCGGCCCACTACCCCTTTAACTTGAACTACAGTTTCCACAGCCAGTCACCATACCCCTACCCTGCTGAGAGGCGACCGGTGGTGGGCGCCGTCAGTGTGCCTGAGCTGACAAATGCGCAGCTCCAGGCCCAGGACTACCCCGCCCCAAACATTATGAGAACCCAGGTGTACCGGCCGCCCCCGCCATACCCTTACCCAAGGCCTGCCAACAGCACCCCAGACCTGTCCCGCCACCTCTACATCAGCAGCAGCAATCCGGATCTCATCACCCGGCGTGTCCATCACTCGGTGCAGACCTTCCAGGAGGACAGCTTGCCAGTGGCCCACTCTCTGCAGGAGGTCAGCGAGCCCCTCACAGCAGCTCGGCATGCCCACCTAAAGAAGAGGAACAGCATTGAAATTGCGGGACTCACGCACGGTTTCGAAGGCCTGAGGCTCAAGGAGAGGACCATGTCAGCCTCCGCAGCCGAAGTGGCCCCGCGGACTTTCTCAGCAAGCTCACAGTCGAGTGTCTTCTCTGAAAGAACGAAGCACCAGGAGACCGAGGAACAGGAGAGTGGCAGTTACAGCCACAAGAAGTCTCTTTCTGACGCCACCATGCTGATACACAGCAGCGAGGAGGAAGAGGACTTAGAGGAGGACGGCAGCAGAGCGCATGCTGTCTCAGCTGTGTCCGAGTCCCACCTGGCTGCTGCCTGCTCCCAGGAGCACCAGCTGAGCCACCCCTGTGCTTCAGTGACTCCCGTCACTGGCCCTCTGCATATTCTTGAGCCCAAGTCCCGTGTTTCAGAGCCTGAGAAGAGGGCAAAGGACATGAGCCCTGTCCACCTGGTTGTGGAGACCCATCGGCCCCAAAGAGATGGGCTGCTGATGCCCTCCATGTCTGAGTCTGACCTCACAACGTCAGGGAGGTACCGAGCTAGGAGGGACTCTCTCAAGAAGAGGCCAGTGTCAGATCTCCTCTCTGGGAAGAAGAACCTTGTGGAAGGACTTCCACCACTAGGGGTAAGCTTGCCTGGGAGCGGAGGTGCCTCAGACATGGAAGACAGGCCCCTTAATCTGTGTTTTCAACTTCTAATTACTCTGTCTCCTCTTCTCTCAGGACCAGTGGTTCTCAGTTTTCTAATTTTTCTCTTAACCATCAATTACTGCATCAGCTCTGATTTTTGCTTTATTTGGTTTACGCACAAGTTTCCATGGAAACATTGTTCACTGAGGAGGGTGGTGGTGGTTTTGCTAGAGGTAAGTTGGGTGCAGAGCGAAGGCCTATGGAAGGGGATATGAGTCCCCAAAGCTGTCTTAGTAATGTGCTGAGGAAGAGGGGGACAAACTCATTACTCCAGCCAAGATCTCTTTGTTAACCACCCTTTAAAATATTGTGGGTGGCAAGGCACCCAGAACTGCATTTGTTCAGATTTTTCAAGTGATGTCTTGGGGGAGGCATCTGAGGCTGTGTCCTTGTGTCTCATCTTTACATAGTTGCCAAGGTTTGCGGCCAGATCCAGCTTGAGCCTCCTGGCCATCACCTCTCTGGGCTGGGGAGTGACTGTGCACTCAGGAAAGCAGGTCTCTCTAGGGAATGAGTGAGTGAACTGGTGTTAAGAAAGCCCTTATAGATATGATGGCTCTTCCTACTCAGTATAATGAGCGTGGGGAAGCACTTCCTACGCATTTAAAACAAAATGTAAGAGACCAGTGAATGCTGTGGCTTCTTTTTCAGAACATTTATCACGTGCAAAGATTTCGTCTTTGCTGTGCCCAGTTTATAATGAACCCACTGTTATAGCCTATTTCACAGATAAAGAAGCTGTCTTGGAAATATGAAGTAATGTTTCCAAGGTCGTACAACTAGTGAGTGTCTGACTTGGAATTTTCAGCTTATTCATCTCTATAATAGTCTGTTTTCTTCTACAACATTCTGTGTCCAGGTATACTATATGTAGTAGTTTACTTAGTGGTAATTGCCTGCTGGAGCCTGGCTATTCTGCACTGAATCTTTTGAGTCCTCAGCCTTTGACCAAGCATTTGTGGATCTATTTCTAAGCGTGTACACTTGTAGTCACCACGTTGCTTTGCTCAAGCATGCAGCTCTGTATGGCCGTCACCTCCTTTTCCCCGTGCCCTGCCCTGGAACCAAGTCAAAGTGATGTGTGCATTCATGTGACCCTTGGTGTCCTGGCAGCCAAAGTTCTCCTCCTGTCTTTTGTTAGGATGCACCCAAAGATTGGGGAGTGTGCTTCTGGACGACTGTATGAGAGCCTCAAAGAGATGTAGGCCTCTCAGCAGGTTTGACTCACAGGACCATAATGCTTATGAAAAAGATCAGTACACACAGAAAAAACAGCTTAAGAAAGGGCACAGATTTAAGGGTGTTTTAATTAGCTAAAGGATGTAATTTTAAGTTTAGCTTTATTTTTTCTGAGTGTACAAAGGCCAGTGCTCAAGTGGACCGTGGTGGAGGGCAAGGCTCAGTAGTATTAGGGCAGACACAGTATGGGGATTTCTACAGTCATTACCTGAGTCTCCGAGCCAGGGCGATGGGGCATTCTATGCTATGCAGTAAGAACTGCCCACTGTTTTCATGCAGAACACAAGTGTACCCGGTGACACTTGCATCGAGCATAGTCCCCTTTACTTTTCTAACTTCCCAAGAATTGAAGAGACCAAACCCTCCAGCCCCCCTGACCTCTTGAAGGTAACACAGCGGTTACCATCATCCTCTATAATCTTGAACAAATTCACTTATGAATCAAGGTAAGAGGAATTTAGTATATTTTGAATGGGCTCTGGCAGGGTTATCTTATACTGAGGGCTTTGATCTAGTTGCTTCTCTTAAAATACATTTTTTTTCTCTCGTTATCTTTTAAGACTTTTTAGTCAACTTTGGCCCCATCTTTTGGCCCCTTCTTTTTTTGCACAGGGATTTTACCTACTCGAGGATATGCATGGAGGCTGGGGTCAAGAGGAAACATCTAGGCCCTCACAGTGAACAGCCTTGGGCTGAGCAGAGGCCCTGCTGTGTGTTACAGTTCATCAGTGGACGGGACCCTTCATGCGTCACACCTTGGCGTCCATCTCCACAACCCCAGACAGCCATCTCTTTTCTGTCCTTTTGTCAGTTTAAATCCCACCACGATTAGGCATGGACATCCACCTTCTGAAGTAAATGCTGGCATAACTAATTTTAGCAAAGGATTTGTTTATGTTGTTTTGACACTGATTCCTTAAAAAAAAAAAAAGACAGCTGGTGACCTTGGGGAAACTATTTAGTCTCTCCATGTCCCACTTTTTTTATTTGTAAATGAGATGACCTCAGAGAGTTCCTGGGGGACTAAAATAAACCTCCAAAACATCAAAAGTCAATATTAACTTGTGTCTGTGTTGTTGCCTCACAAGTTTAGTGTCCCAACTTCCCAAGAGCTGGAGAGGCCACTCCGCTCCCTTGATGACGCCTCTGCCCCCTTCATGGTGACATTGCACTTGTCACTGTATGACAGACAAGAACACTAACTTGAGGTAAAGTTAAAGGAGCAGTGAGTAGCAGAAAAGAAGGGACATTTTAGAAAGCCCCACCCATGGCCTCCACCTCCAGTGACTATATTGTTATCTCTAAGGTAGACTGGTTTGGGGACTCACACATTTGCATAAAGATTGGCTCTTTGATGCAGCCTTTATGCCCATACACCGTGGTTCTCACCTAAGAAGGCCTGCAGCTTTTTTCACTGAAAACCACGGGCCTGGTAAGGGGTAGTCACAACTGGTCTTGAAGCACACACATCTGGCTTGTCAGTGTCTGTGTCTGGATTTCAGGCAGAGATAACACTAGAGCCAGCGATCCTGGCTAGCAGGATCTGTGAGGTTCTAGGAAGCTTGTGAGCCAGATGACCTCCTTGGGCAGTTGGGAAGTGGCTGTGATGAATGTGCACTGTGGAAATTGGCCAGTGAAGATAGAACCTTTGCATCAAAAGCTGGCTGTCAAACAGGGCAGCGCACCACTGTTTTCTGCACAGGCTAGATGCAGGACATTTTAGTCTTTGTGGCAGTCTATGCTGTGCCCTTGCCACCCTCTCCCTTTCCATTTTTCTATTTAGGTGAGACTCAGATGGTAATGGTGACTTGCCTGAATGGCGTTAGTTAATATCACGCTGGGCTTTAACCCAGGATTCTGTCCATTCTAAGTCTGAATTGCATTGTGTGGGAAGCTCATAGGCAATATGAACTATGAAGCTACAAAATATCCTAGAGGCTGAAGAGATGGTTCACTGGGTAAGACTGCTTGCTGTGGAATCAAGGGGACCTGAGTTCAAGTCCCTAGCACACATGTGGAAGCTAGTCATGGTTGTGGGTGCCTGTAATGTCAGCATTGTGTGGTGAAGATAGGTAGATCCTGCAGATTTCTGGGTAGTCAGACTGGGTTCAGTGAGAAAGACCTTGTCTCAAGGAGTAAGGCAGAGATCAGTAGAGGAGATACTGGGACACCATGTTCTAGCCCCTGCATGTATACACAGACAGCAGCACACACATATTCTCCAGTAACATTTTCTTCCTCACCAAAATGTCTTTTCTCTTCATTTCTCTCTGTGATTTTGGTCCTGGGCGTCATGGCATTTTTTAGGTTGATGGAGCTGGAAAAAACTGATTTCCTTTCAGGCACCTAGAAAGCAGTTTCTTTGAGTACTGGGACTCTTTGTAACTCTACGGAATGTCTGAGGAGACTAGGTCTCAGGGCTTACCCGCCACAGAGTGGACACACTTGCTTTCATATAGGACAGCCTTCCATTGCTGCTCCCTTTCCACTCTGCCTTTCTGATATTGATTTCAGCTGTGTTTCCTTTTTGTTTTAGAAATGTGGTTATTCCGAGTGGCCCAGGTCACATGGTTTTTCAAGACTACAGAGTGGAATATGTGAAAAAAATTGTTTTTTCAGAATGACTTAAATGTTTGTTTTAAAACTAGTAAAGTCTGCCAGGCATGGTGGTTGCATGCATTTTATCCCAGCACTCAGGAGACAGAGACCAGTAGGTGGATATCTGTGAGTTTGAGACCAGCCTGGTATGTATAGAGAGTTCTAGGCCAGCCAAGGCTACATTGTGAGACTCTGTCTCAAAATAAGAAAAGTGCTATTGCCACCCACTGTTACCTTGATTGTCCCTTTTGTGTGGACTAGAGCTGATTTTTGGTGTCACGTTTTGAAGTTGGGTAGTTCTGTAGGAATGCTGCCTGCCTACAGCCTCACCTTTCATTGCAACAGAGCGGTGTAACCAATTGGAGTGAAAGCCTTCTATCTGGAGGCCTTATCAGAGCTCTGGCCTTGAAAGGAATGTCTTCTTCCCCAAGCTTGTTAGGCAGAGCAGACCGTGGGAAGGAGTGGACTCTCTCCTTGGTTGCTAATAGGCAGAGCTCTGCCTTTGTTTCCTCTGGAGCCCATTGACATTTCTATTGACAGGGTTGTGTGTGGGTACATTTTCTAGGTGTGTGTAAATATTTTTTTACAGGGAATGAAAAAGACTCGAGCAGATGCAAAAAAAATTGGTCCCCTCAAGCTTGCTGCCCTCAATGGCCTCTCCCTGTCCCGATTGCCGCTGCCTGATGAAGGGAAGGAGGTGCCCACTAGAGCAACGAATGACGAGCGGGTGAGTGTGCGCAGGGTGCCGGGCTTTTGTTCTTGGGAGCGATCATGAAGGCAACTCCAAAGTGTTCTGGTGCAGCTTCGGTGAATTTTCTTCCTGAGATAGTTGAGTAGTCATAAATGAATGCTGGGTCACAGCTGGAGTGAGGGTGTGGCTGCAGTGTCTTCAGTAATTTCAGGCTCCAGTGTTAAGTTTTTTTTTCTTCTGAAAGTTCTTGATGGTTTCATTTCCTCAGAGGAAGAACATGTGTATAAAGGTACATAGAAGAGAGAGCCAGAGGGTGGGGAGGGTGTTTCTCCACCCCCCCCCCCTTTTTGGTTATTTGAAGGACAACTGAAAATTCTGTTATTTAGGGAAAGAGATTACAAGTTATTAAATGGTCCTGTTTAATGGGTTTTGGAGGTTAGACCCAGGGTATTCCTTCTTTCCCTTTTCTGTATCCTTCTTTATCTCCTATGTAGGAATGCACGGACTTGAGAAAAATTGAGACATAGACATAGCACAGGAAGGACCAAGAAGAAGGGTCAGATTATTGAATATGCCCTTATACCTTTGTATATTGATACAAAATTAGTAGTATATTTGGCTAAAGTGGTATTGACCATTGTTTATTGCGCAAAAATAAGATTGTATTGGACTACATTGTTATTGATATTTGTATATTGATACAAAATTAAGATTATAGTTGGCCACAATGGTATTGACCCTTGTATATGGACGCAATATTAAGATTGTATTGGGCCACATAGGCATTGATCTTTATATATTGATACAAAATTAAGAGTATATTTAGCCACATTTGAATAGATCTTTGTATATTGATACAAAATTAAAGGTAACGCTTCCTAATGGTATCGTACGTAGAGATACTTAAAAATTAAATGTGAAGCTCTGGCCTCTTGATACCAACCGTCTTAAACTGTTTAGGATAGTTAAGAAAAACAAACTCCTAGTCATGCATGCATGTCACCTTGTTAGCTACTATGACAGTCTATCACAGATATTCTCTAAACTACTCAGTAATCAAGTTGTTAAGAGACAAGCAACATTTGCTTATCTAAATACAAGAGATAGATAGGGCATCTTCAAAAACCCCAAGAGATCTGCAGAATATGGCATTCAAAGATGTGGTCTTAAATTAAGATTTTTTTTTTCGATATCGTGACATATCAGCTCCTGACAGCACCCCCTATTCTACTCCAAGCAGAAGATAAGCATCGAAGAATCTCCAGTGTGAGATGGTTGAATTAGAGGCAAGCCTGTCTCTTGGCATGTAAAAACTCCTTGCTTCAACTTCAGACAGACTGCTGTCCAAAAAGGACAAAACTTGGTAGCAGGGAAGTCGACAGCCTAGCTCTGCCAAGACAGGGTAGGTTAGTCCTTCATAATCCCTGCTCTACAATAAATGTCTGTCAGAGAAACAGGACCAAAAGGCTGAAGACTGATGCTGGAATGTATGGAGAGAAAATGGGAACTGTCCAGGTAGTCACTGGTTTGTCATTTCTTAGTATTGGAAGCTGCAGGCCCTGCACCTCCTATATAATCAGATATATTTATCCTTCTCAGCTCTCTGAGGTGATTGAAGAATAGACAGCTAGAGTCTCATAGCTAAATTTTGAGCTGTTTAGGAATCAAGAGGACGTTCTAGATCTAAGAAGATGGTTATAATAATGATGCAAGTTAGTGTGAAAGCTAAGTCAGTTATAGAACTTTAAACTCATGGAGATGGTTAGAAGGTAGAAGGTTAAAGTCAGGGGCCAAATATGTATGAACTGGACATTGGGAAGGTATACTGGGCCATTTAACTCTCATAAATGTGGCATATTTAATTCTGCTGTTTTGTATAGAATTTACTGTTATAAGAGAAAGAACCATTTGTTGGATTGAAAAGGGAAGCTGTCGGGGGGAGGGGGAAGAGGGTGGAAGGGAGGGACAGGAAGGGGGAATAGGGAAGGGTTTATGACTGAGATGTAACTTGAAGAAAAAAAATAAAGTACTTATATATAAAAAAAGAGAGATTGATAACAGTCTAGTAATATAATAAATCCCTCTTAGCAATGTACTTCAATAAAAGATGGTGAATGCTTTAAAAAAAAAAGAGAGAGCAGACATTTCCTTATACTGAAAATGTATCTTGTTTTTAAATTAAAATTAATTACTGAATTCTCAAAGTTCTTTGTGAGATTTTATTGTTTTAAATTAGGACGGGTGCTCATGTCTTTACAGCTGCCTCTGAAGGTGGCTTGCAGGGCTTGCTGCTGCTCTCAGCATCCAGCGGGCATTTGTTTTAAGTCAGAGCACTGCGACAGATTCTGGACCTGATTGTCCTATTCTGGGAGGATTCTATTTCTTATAGATCACAAAGCTGACCATAGGTTTAGACCTCAAGTTAGCAAACTGCCTAAGGCCAGCTTTCAACCTCAGGGTGAATTTCACATTCAACATCTGCCAACAACGTTATGTCTTTTGTTCTAATTTTCGTTTTACTGGTAAAAATTTTGGTTGGTTTCATGTAGACTTTTTCGTATTTGGAAGTGCTAGACCTTGAAGTAGAAAACAAGATTTTAAAAGTACACGCAGCTGTGGTATGTGGCTCTTATTCACCACTCGTTCGTGTCGTCTTTTATAGTGTAAGATTCTGGAACAGCGGTTAGAGCAAGGGATGGTCTTCACCGAATATGAAAAGATCCTTAAGAAGCGACTGGTTGATGGGGAGTGCTCAACGGCCCGGCTCCCCGAGAATGCCGAGCGGAATCGATTCCAGGATGTGGTTCCCTATGATGACGCAAGAGTAGAGCTGGTACCAACCAAGGAGAACAACACCGGCTACATCAACGCCTCACATGTTAAGGTGAGCAGCACATCCCAGGTAACCTGGCACTGCAAGGGGCTAACTCGTAAGAATGGTAAGATTTACACTGGGGTCTGTGGTGTGAAAACATCCTGTTTTGAGTCATTGTGACAATTATGTTATAAGCGGGAGAATCCAGACACAGGCAAAGTTACACCCACTCTCTCCATGTGGTAGCCTTTCTGCACCCATATTGTTGCCAGGACTCGGAGCATTTCATTTGTCTTGATTCTGAAGACTCTTTGAGCTTGCCAAGTCTCACAGGAGCTGTTGAATATGAACCACTGGTTTTCTCCCATCACATAGTGGTGTGCATTGTATGTAACGAATGTGCCTGTTTTGTTTTTTATGGCCTCCCTTTTCCCAGGGCTAGCGATCAAACCCAGGTCTTTCTTTGTGCTGGGCAGACACTGTAACATTGTGCTGCATCTCAGCCCTGTGCCTGGGACAAGCTTTTGTTTATGGGGGTGCCGTGTGTTCTTTCTTGTCTTCCTTTTGATTGGCTAGTATCACTTTGTCCTTTAAGAAGCGCTCCCTAGAACAGTGTGATGCTAGTGAACTGGGTGATGTTGCACTTGCTCCATTGGGAGGCGGCTGCTAGCTGACATTCCCTATTGTTGGAAGGAAAACTCCCCTTACAGTGAGCGAGTTGTATTTGTAGTCAGGTGCGCATGTTTCTTTCCCAGTTTTCTTCAGCTTACAAGTCAGATTTGATAGCAATCTGACCTCCAAGAATTTCTAAAGACTTGGCAACTGTGTATGCTGCTTAGTGGTATTTATTTATTTGTTTGTTTGTTTGGTTGGTTTTGGTTTTGGTATTTATTTACTTATCCATTTATTTATTTATTTATTTATTTATTTATTTATTTATTTATTTATT
>CAJQZJ010001511.1:4206839-4225574 GCA_907164525.1 Lophiomys imhausi | reverse complement strand
ATTTATTTATTTATTTATTTATTTATTTATTTATTTATTTATTTATTTTTGAGGCAGGGTCTTGTTACATTTTCTTGGCTGGCCCGGAATGCTCTATATAGACAAGGGTGGCCCCAAAATCATAGAACTCAGCCTCCCTCTGCATCCCAGGTGCTGGCATCAAAGGCATGCAGAATGGTTTTAAGGAATCAACGCATGTACTGCCTTGCTTTTTGTATGAGTACTATGTATTTAGAAACATATCTTTGGAGTAACTTGTCGAGTCTCTTATGACTGGATGGGTAAAATGGAATGACATAATGAGGTTTTTGTAGTGGTGTCTCAGAATCTTCAGCTATAACTTGAGAAGTCATGGAAAGAATATGAGTTTCAGAACAGGGCAGATTGGGTCAATTCTATATCTCTCAGCAATTGTAGGACCTCCATTTATTTACCCAGCTGCTATGATAACCTTTGCCCACCACATGCTGCTGCTGAAAGGGAGCCCAGTTAGAGGGCACAGAGCTGGTGCTAAGGGCTAGCACATTAGAGGGAGAGTGTGTGAAGCAGGGATTGGCACAGGCTTTAATATTTAGTGGGCACTCAGAAAGAAATGGTTGTCAGCACTTCCTGGCAGAACATAGTTTAACCCAGGTTTCTTGACTGTAAATCCAGGAACTCCTTGTTATGCTAACACAGGAGAGCATTAAACCGTGAATGGGAGCATAGGCTTGTGGAGTTGTGTAGGGTGATCTTGACTAAGTTCAAGATGGAGATCATTTTAAATTGAAGATACTTCTTTTCTCATATAAGTCTGGTATAGGGCTGGAGAGATGGCTCAGTGGTTAAGAGCCCTGTGTGTTCTTCCAGAGGACCCAGGTTCAATTCCCAGCACCCACATCTGTAACTCCTATTCCAGGGGAGACCTGAGTCCCTTACATATGAAGGCAAAACACCAATGTATATAAAATACATTATTAAATTACAATAAATAAATTATTTTAAAAATCTAGAATTAGCTTAGAATTTTACTTACTTGCTAATACTTTTTAAAATATATTTAATATTTTATTATAAATTATGTGTGTAATTTGGGGTACTGTGATGTTGGTATTACCATCACAACAAGAGTAGCTACTTAGAACTTGTTATATGCCAGACACAGTATACATTGACTCTGTCCTGACAACTCTATGGGCAGGGCAAGCATTTCATTTGTAGATTAAAAACTGAAACTGAGAAGTGAGCAGATCGCTCTGTGTCATGTAGATGTCATATGAACTCAGGGTACATATGTTTATAAAGATGTCAGCTGTTGCAATTGTATTAATGAGGGAAAAGTTGAGAGAGAAATCTGTCCTCACTCTGCTGAATAGCTGTGTCAGTTTTCAGTGTTACCACAAACATATAAACAGCTATGTACACATATCACACAGAGAGAGAGAGAGCTTTTTTTGTTTGTTTGTTTGTTTTGAGACAGGGTTTCTCTGTGTAGCTCTGGCTGTCCTGGACTCACTCTGTAGGCTAGGCTGGCCCTGAACTCACAAAGATCCACCTGCCTCTGCCTCCCAAGTGCTGGGATTAAAGGTGTGAGCCACCATGCCTGGCCACACTAAGGTTTTAACTTTGTCTGATTTTAGGTCTCTGTCAGTGGAATTGAATGGGATTATATTGCCACACAGGGACCATTACAAAATACGTGCCAGGACTTTTGGCAGATGGTATGGGAACAGGGAATCGCAATCATAGCCATGGTGACAGCGGAAGAGGTGAGTTCTCACTCCTCTCGGTTGATTTTTCCTTGTCTCCAAAGAACTGTTGATGAGAGCCACCCAGAGTGATGGCCGTTAGAGAAAACGGCAGCTGAGAGTGGGCCTGGTACAGGCTTGTGCAGGGAACGCCCCAGGCTGTGACTGCGCTGCTGCTGAATACACTTGTCTTTAACAGGAAGGTGGCCGGGAGAAGAGCTTTAGGTATTGGCCAAGACTTGGCTCAAGGCACAGCACTGTCACCTACGGGAGGTTTAAGGTCACAACCCGCTTCCGCACAGACTCCGGCTGCTATGCTACTACAGGGTTGAAGATGAAGCACCTTCTCACCGGGCAGGAGAGGACAGTTTGGCATCTCCAGTACACAGACTGGCCTGAGCATGGCTGCCCCGAAGACCTCAAGGGGTTTCTATGTAAGTGACTTCATTTCTAGGCAGCTTCCTTTGTTTCTATGTAAGTGTCTTCATTTCGAGGCAGCTTCCTTTGTTTCTATGTAAGTGTCTTCATTTCTAGGCAGCTTCCTTTGTTTCTATGTAAGTGTCTTCATTTCTAGGCACCTTCCTTTGTCTTAAAAGTAGCCCGTCTGTTGTTTCATGGAGGTTTTGGAGTTGTTTTAAAATAATGTGTTTGAGGAGGCTTAACAGAAGATAGATGTGTGTGTGTGCGCGCGCGCGCATCCACCTGCCACATCACATGTGTGGAGGTCAGAGTGCACCTTCCTCAGGGAAGTTTGTTCTTTCTTTCCACCATGTTGCTCCTGGGGATTGAACTCAGATCGTCAGTCTTGGCAAATGCCTTTACCCACACTGCCGTTTTGTCAGTTCAAGAAGGCATTCTGAAGAGATAGCTAGTCTCGAATAGAATGCCACAGCTGACTCACCTGTCTCCTTCGTCTAGTTCTGGCTGAGCGCCGACTTGCCTGCAGTCACTGTCCGGTCGGCCCTGGCACCTCAGTGCCCAGTGCTCCTTATCTGCAGTCTCCTCTGTGGAGAGCATAAGAAGATGGTTGTTGGTTTTATGTGTTCCTGAGCACTTTTGTGTTTCTTCACAGCATACCTTGAAGAGATCCAGTCTGTTCGACGTCATACAAACAGTACAAGTGAACCCCAAAACCCCAACCCCCCACTGTTGGTCCACTGCAGTGCTGGCGTGGGAAGGACTGGTGTTGTCATTTTGTCAGAGATCATGATTGCCTGTCTGGAACACAACGAGGTGATGAGTTATATTGAGCTCCATGTTCTTGGTGGGGAAATTTAGGGCTGGGAAGGAGAGGGGCTCTGTGGCCCAGTACCTTTCTGAATACATTTCCTAGGGCCATGGTGGCCACAAGATAGATGTTAAGTGTTGTTTGGCTTTGTCTTAGAGGTTCCAGCTCGACTGTCAGTCAGTAAAGACCGAGATGTCATATAATAGGCCGTTCAATTTTGTCTTATCTAGTATTTTTCCAGTGTGAGCTGAATGCTTTGTTTTTGCTATCACACCATTAACGCTTCCAGCATGATTAATGCTGTCCAGCAGTCTGTGTGGGAAATGTTGAGTTGATTCTAGCAGCGCCTAGCACACTGTATTTTTGTTGATTCTTAGAATCTGGTGGGATAGTGTTTACACGTAACTGATTTACAAGTAAGTATGCCGCAGCCAGGGAATGCTGAAGAAATAATCCGCATGGACATTTTATTTGTAGCTAAAACAAAGCAGACCTTAGGTTATCACAGAAGGCTCTCGGGTAGACAGAGGGTTGTCTGTCTGTCTGTTGGGCAGATTTCTGTGAGGATGGCAGCCTTTGCAGTGTTTGCTTCCCCTTGGAGTGTTTTCTTCATCACTGTTTCTTTCCACTAGGTGCTGGACATCCCCAGAGTGCTGGACATGCTGAGACAGCAGAGAATGATGCTGGTACAGACGCTTGGGCAGTACACATTTGTGTACAGAGTTCTCATTCAGTTCCTGAAAAGCTCCAGGCTCATTTAAGCTCCCACACTTTCTGATGGGGACCCAATTATGTGAAGTGTTCACAGCTTAAAAAAGGAAAGAAAGAAAGAAAGAAAGAAGTGCAGCTCACACTTTGTCCCCAGTAGTCTCCATGTGGAGATCTGAACAGGAGGTGTGGTGTGAAGAGCTGAAGAAGCATGCTAAGCATATGGCTGAGGAGGGCTGTGGGACCTGGGACCGACCGGCTGAGGGAAGCAGGCTCAGTGCCTTGGCCTCGTCTGTCCAGCTTGCAGCACTTGCACAAATTCTAGAGATTGTATTTCTAGACAGTTCTCTGTCTTACTGAAGCTGCACTGGGCAGTCTGGCAATCATTAAGGTGCACAGACTTCTATCTTAAGCTAGTTTTTGATAATGTAATTTTATGACTAAATAGAGCTTTTTTTTTTTTAAAGCTAGAATCTGAACTTTTCTGTGGGGCATCCACAGACTGAGTGGTTCTTGAGAAACTGTACTTAAAACCATAATTATCTTTTGTTTGAAGAACAAAAACCGTGAGTGAACTAAGTGGTTTATTCACCAAATCCAAAACTAAAGAAAATCCAAAAGTATTATTTTGAAACATAAAAAGCGTTTTTATATTCAGAATGTTTTTTTTTAATTTCTATATATTTGTACCTTCTATATTTTCCAAAAAAGAGCTCAATTAGTTATGATACTGAGTCAGTTAATGTAAAGTTGGGGATAAAGGCACATTATTTAAGATCAAAGAATCAGATTTACTATTTTTCAGTATTATTAAGCATAAATGTTTGATTTTATTGATTGAAAATGAAGAAAGAGCCACTGTATAGGATGGTTTTAAGCACTTTTTTGTTAAAATGAGTTTTGTACATGTGGCTTTATGCTTTAAACAGCAGTGGACACTATTTCAAAGAGAAGGGCTCTGAGTATGTAGAGGACTGGGAGAGAGTCTGTGGTGGTCACACAAGATGGCTCGGTTATTACAAACATGCAGTATTATCCACACTCACACTGATTGCTGAGATTGAGAGTGGGGTCTTGGGAGTTTGGGAGTGGATGTTAGAGGGCTGCTTCGCACAGGAAATTCAAGGTCTGACATTGACCATGACTTACTTTGTTCATTAGGGGTTCTTCCTGTATTTACTTTCCCCACAAACAAGTTCAGGTTTACATCACCATTAAAGAAGCCTTGAAGAGGCTTTGTTTCCTTTAGGTTGGAAGGAGGAAATAGTTAACAAGAGATTCCTTTCCCAAAACCACAGCCCAAACATACAGGGGCACCAGAAATTCCGGTGGGGTTCAGGGCTACTTGAGTTTAGCACCTTAATCCTGTCCTCATTGAAGGGTCAGTTCTAGGTGCTTGATCTCCTTCTTCCATCCCATTTGGGCACATCCTACTGGTCAGAACCAGGTCAGGTTTGAGGGGGAGAGTGTTTTTCTAGGCACAGGTGTGCTAGGTTTGCTTTGTGAAACATGGAGGACAAGCTGGCGCCTTAGCTGAAGTGTGTTGTCCATCTGTGTGTCTGTGAGTGTCTGTCACCCTACCCTGTGGTGCTGCTTCACAGTGCAGACCTGCTAGAAGGTCAGGTCTAGGGTTAGCTCCATATGATAAAGTTCTGCGATCATTCTGATTTTACTGTTTGTGGTCAGCATTACCCTCCATGACAAGTTTGTGCTAGTCCAGCCAAGCACAATAGAATCAAGTGGATAGCACTCCCCAGGATGGGATTTGTGTGTTGCATTTTCCATCTCATGCCACATGAAGGACAGGACTTTTTCTGAAGCTTTTTCTTCCAATGGTACGTTGTTTGAAGATGCTTTTTTTTCTTTTTTTTTTTTTTTAATCACATTTAACCATTTGGCAATATCCCACTGACAAGAACATATTGTAAAACAAAACTTTAATTAAAGAGTAATATATGCCACGTTTGTGTTCCTGTTGTGTAATACTTTGATAAGTAAATTCCTTCATGGTGAAAGAATACTGTTTAAATCTGTCACTCTTCAAATGTTGCACGCTTGACATCACTTCTATGGAACATTAATTTTAAACTTAATTATAGATAGCAAATGAGAACTTCTGAGTGAAAATAACTATATTATTGCATTTTGGAATGATGTAATTTTCAAGGGCCAATTTCAAAATTAGGATTTAAAGGTTTAACGTGCCTGGGTTGAGAATGTTACTGGCCTGTCTGTCAAATTTACACAATACTTCATGTATCACTAAGGCTTTTAGTTTTCATATCAAAGTTATAAAAATGTACATTTCCACAAAAATAGGTTGTAAACAAGTGTTTGCACTAGTTAATTTTGGAATGTCTGGCATCAGATTTCCTGATCACTGGGGGCTTCTGCTGAAATTTTGGTTGTAGTTCTGAGTGTAGGAAGCACTCATCTCAGTGACAACTAAAATATTAAGTTGTGGTCAGCTGCTGTTTACCTCGGGGGCTCCTACTGTGAAGCATTTGGAAAGCCCTGGAATTTAGTGTTTAAAACTTTTCGGCAGGATTAATGAAGAGATGCTCCCTTGGAAACTTACAGAAAGAGAAACGTCTAGCTAGGAACGTGGAAGAGGAGGAGGGCAGGATCGCCATTCAGGACTATATGATAACATCATGGCGTGGCCAAATTCACTTCGGATTGTAAGAGAATTGACAGAATACGATTATACATATTAAACTGGACTATATGATAACATCATGGCATGGCCAAATTCACTTCGGATTGTAAGGGGACTGACAGAATACGATTATACATATTAAACTGGACTATATGATAACATCATGGCATGGCCAAATTCACTTCGGATTGTAAGGGAACTGACAGAATACGATTATACATATTAAACTGGAGATCTATTGCAGTGTTCAGGCATATTGCTGGAGATTTATATGAATAAATGCAAACAGGAAAACAGAAATTACTATTTTAAATCTTTTCCCCCTTTTTCTTGCAGTGTAGAGAAACTTTTTTTTTTTTTTTTTAGTACATATATATATACTTGGTATCATTCATTTTAAGGCAGTCTCACTGTGTAGCCTGTGATGGCCTGGTACTCACTATGTAGACCACTCTGGCCTTGAACTCCTTGAGATCTGCCTGTCTCTGCCTCCTGAGTGCTGGGATTATGACCATCACCACCATGCCAGATTTAAATCGTGCCTTTAAAGGAAATTCTCTTGGATGTACATTTAGTAAGAAGAGAGCATATGAAACAAGCTAAAATGACCTCTTTTTACTTGAAATTCATTTAAAACAAATACAAAAAACCTAAACTGCAGATGGGTCCTTTTTGAGTGACATCTGAGGGAACTTTTCTTAAAGGAACTTCTCAAATTCCTGCAGACAGGGACTCTAGTCCTAGTACTTGTAATTGTGTACAGAAAAGGGAGGTGCAAAGTCCAAAGTCTGCAAGTTTGGGTTGGATAGAGCATTTCAGAGGATATTTGAAGGGTTCTTTGGTTGCATAAGAGGCATCATCTTCTGGGTACTTCTATCAACTCTCAAATAAACACATTCTAAAGACTTACTGCATGTGAAGGAGATAGTCCCATTTTAGCACTTCTCATGCTGTGTCCTTTGAGAGCATGCAGAATGACTGTTCTCCCTGCTGCACCCTGGTGGGTGAGATGGAGAATGAGTTTTCCCTGCTCTGCCAGGCAGTAGGGACTGAGACTCTGTAGTTGAAGCCAGAATGGCCTGAGTTTCATAGGAAAATTTCACGGACGTGACTATCTCAGCATTTTTGGAAACCTGAGTGATGCGTGGGTGGTAAGGTGCCAGATAGGGTGCTTAGGGATGAAGCAGGCATGAATACTGCCCAAGAAAATGACTGAAGTGTGAGGGTGAGTTGGTGAAGTATTCTACCTTTCCCATTAAACTTACCTACTACCATACCCTTTCCAGTATGGTAACTGTTTGAGATGGGAAGAAAGGTTTCTAGCACCAGTTGAGGGACACTGCCAAGTGCAACAGCACCGTCTCTACATCATCACGTGTAGAGAAATCAGGTCTTCCTGAACAGATTACTAAAACCATTTAGGTTGGTGATGTGTGTTCACAGAGTTAAAGTACCTTTTATAATCTGGAATTAATGAACAGTTTTCAATATACTAATGCTTAAGATAGGGATATAAATCATATATTAAGAATGGGCATGCTTGTGTGTCTATGTGTGTGTGTGTGCTATACCATATGTGTGGAGATAAGAGGTCAGCTTTCAGGAGGTAGTTATCTCCTTCCACTTTATTGAAACAGGACCTGTTTTGTTTCTATACCAGTAAGCCACTGAACTGCCCACCACTCTTGGTTTTTAAATTGTACATTATTTTAATTGTCAGACATGAACAGTATCCATTTGAGTATGCACATGTATTTTAAATTTCTATTTTTTAACAAGGTACACATACCACAGGTTAGTGTTGTGAAAAATTATCAGAGATCACTTGAAATTAATGGACCATTGAGTGACACAAATCTTACTGTGTTAGTTACTTTTCTATTACCATGACAAAACACCATGACCAAGGCAACTTGTAAAGAAAGCATTTCATTGGGCTTACAGGTTCAGAGGGTTAGAGTTCATGGCTGCCATACAGGGGACAGCAGCAGCAGGCAGGTGTAAAGAAAGCATTTCATTGGGCTTACAGGTTCAGAGGGTTAGAGTTCATGGCTGCCATACAGGGGACAGCAGCAGTAGGTGGTGGTGGTGTGGAGCAGTAGTGCAGCTCACATCTTGATCCACAGGTAGGAGGCAGAGGAAGCTACTGGGAATGGTGTGGTCTCTTTGAAATCTCAAAGCTGGCCTTCAGTGAGACACCTCTTCCAATAAGGCCACACCTCTTCATCCTTCCCAAACAGTTGCCTTGGTCATAGTATTTTATCATAGCAACAGAAAAGCAACAAAAACAGTCAGTGATGGTGGAGCAAGGGCATGGTGGCAAGAACAGCTGAGAGCTTACATATTGATGTACAAGTAGGAGGCTGAGACAGAGGCATGCTGGGAATGGCACTGAGCCTTTTGAAACCTCAAGCTCACCTGCCCCCCACCCCCACCCCAAGTCATTCACTACCTTCAACAAGACCATACCTCCCAATCCTTCCTAAACAGTTGCACCAACTGGGAACCAAGTATTCAAACATAACCCTATGGGGGCCATTCTCATTCAAACTGCCACATTTACACTATTATGTAATTTAAAGTTAAGTGTGTAAAGAGAATTTTGGTAAGTCTTAGAATTACATTTTTAGGTAACATTTAATTGTAATTAACTACAATTTGAAATGAGATTACACCACTAATGGTAATAATGCACCCTTCAAGCGTCTAACAAAAACCCCAGCACCACACATAAAAATTTCTTTTGAGTTGGTCAGGGGAGTTCAAGAGATCCCCAAAACAGCGTAGGCCGTTACCATTGCCCTTGCTCTTGATTGCCTCCCAGAATTTGAATGTAAGTCCCTATTGCTGATGACACGACCACACACTTTTAGATACAGGACTTAGAGGAACTGAGCTGTGTCCGAGCTGGAAGTTCTCCTTGGACTAGCATAGTACCAAGAAGCTGCCACTTAAAACTGCCAAGGAAGAAGAATAATCAGTAGCCCAATCCAGATGTGAAAGCTATGCACCACAATGATGACCAGATTGACAGAGTATTTCCAAAGGGACAGCAGCAGCACTTCTTTCGCAGGGGGAGGTATTTAAATTTACAGCTCCCATCACTGAAGAGAGTCGGGGAAAGAACCAGAATGCAGAGAAGCAGAGGTCATGGAGGAGTGCTGCTTACAGATTGTTCTTCATGGCTTGCTCAGCCTTTTATCTCATGCAATTCCCAAGGGATGGTCCCACCCACATTGATCATTAATCAAGAAAATGCCTCACAGGCCTGCCCACAAGCCAATCTTGTGATGACATTTTCTCAACTGAGGTTCTTTCTTCCCAAATGATTATAGCTTGTGTCAAGTTGACAAAACAACTAAGCAAAGCAATTGTCAACACACAAACCTATCACTATTTAACTATAGCTTGTCATGTTTATTTCCAAGAACTCATATCAGTATCAGTATCTCAATGGATATGGGAAGTCGGTATGTGTGGGGTGGAGGAGGCAGTGCGAAGGACCTGTGCGTTGGTACATTGGCATTTATATCTTGGGGGTAACCAACAGCTGTCTAACTGGACTTAAGGCCCACTCAATAGGAGGTAAGTCATGCCTGGTACCGTAAACCTAGCCAACTCCCTGCTGCTGTTGAGGGCACAGAACTGAGGGCACCTCCTTTACTGTCACTCTCTTCAGTCGGTATAATCTCTAACTGCATCCCACACACTCATTCTTATAGCCACAGATAAGTGTAGACCTCACCCTCATTAAACAAGCTGTTTCTTGAAGAAATTTACATTATAGAAAACCACAACTGGTCACAATGCAGAGACCACTGGCCATGGGTTGCCCAGCCCTAACTGATAGAACACATCCCCTACACCTGAAGCTCAAGGAACACTGTAGAAAGGGTAGAAAGATAAAAGCCCAGAGGGCTGGGACATCTGCTGTGAGATTGTTGTCTAGCTATGGCACAGGGAAGTTGCATCCAGAAACTTGCAATGATATGTATGTCTACACAAGATCTGATCAAAGACACCAGCAATTGACATGCCAAGGCGGGTGGAAATCCCATCTCCAGATGAAGAGCTATTGGCAATTTATGACTGTTGAGGGGAATAAGTCTTCCCTAGAGATGACAGCTCCCTAATTGGTTATTCAATACCAAGGAGTCAGCCAAAAAACACACAAAAAAACCATACATACTGAACTAAATGGATTCAGCAGGTTGTGTTTGTATACATACATGCATATGTATGTATATAAAACATGTATATATGTATGTATATAAAATAATAATTAGAAGAAGCCATGAATTTGATTGTGAGCAGGGGGTAGGATATAGGAGGGACTTGGAGGGAAGAAAAATGTAAATATAATACACATATATAAAACTAATTTTGGTAAAGTTTGAGTATCAGTGATATAAACAGTATAGCAATTAGCCTGAAAAAAATGTCTTTGAGAGATGACAAGTATCTAGAAAAGACTTAATAACAAGATTAAAAATATAAGAAGCCTTAAACCCATGTGAATCAATATTTTTAGAATGAAAAAAAAAGGGCTGCAGATATGGATCTGTGATTAAGAGCACTGGCTGTTCTTTCAAAGGACCTGGGTTAAACTTCCTTCACCCACATGGAGGCTCACAACCATCTGTAACTCATTTTCCAGGGCACTGGATCCCTCCCTCTTCTGGCCTCCGTGGGCCCTGCCCACACATGGTGCACAGACATCCATGACATACATGTAGGTAAAACAACCATACACATAGAGTTAAAATTTTTAACAGGAAATAATTTGCAACTACTAGACCATTGTAAGGGGCTTAATTTGCAGTTGAGTTTTGGCACAATAAACATAGTTATACATGGGTGATTTTTATTGTTCGTAAGAAACTTATTTCAGCATGTTTTGTATTGCTGTACTAGAATACCTGAGACTGAGATTAATTTATAAAGAGGTTTCTAGTCATAGTTGGTTTATATATTGTACATCTGTGAGGACCTTCTGAAAGCACATGGCAGAAGCTTCCTTTAAAACCCATTATCCAGAGCCAGTGTGTGCACGCCTTTAATGCCAGTACTTGGGGGGCAGAGGCAGGTGGAGCTTGGTGAATCTGAGGCTACCCAGGTTTATACAGAAAATCCCAGGCCAGCCAGGGTAACATAGTGAGACCCTGACTCAAAAAAACAAAACAAACAAACAAATGTGAACAAACAAGATTTCATGTACCTTTGCCATTTACTAATTCTCCTTCTAAACTGGAAATTTGTACCATGAAAAGGAGGTAGCTGTAATGCATCCCTATTCCTTACCATCCTTGCCTCTAAGCCTTAAATTATCCTCCTTAGGATATGAATGAATGTATTAGCTGTTAGGCTTCCAGTGACTTGGGGACCCAAAGAGACAATTACTTCCTTTCCAGGAGCTTATTTTCTAGAGTGCAGACACTGTTGCAGACAATACAGTTCTTATTGCTGACAGGTGGAAATAGAAGGTACAGCATTGGAGCTCAGAGTCACAGGAGGTGGGTGGCACATTCAAGCTGAGGGATGAAGAAAGGCTCCAGGGTACTGCAGGATGGGATACTCTAAGAAGGTAAGTGCAAAGACACACAGGCAGACTATAAATAGGCAGGGCAACCTAATGCCTGGAATAGGAAGGAGAGGTGACCTGGGATGGAAAGGACTTCATAAGGTTAGCAAGTGGACACACTTTAGGAGCAGCCGGTAGGTGTTTCACATACTAGTTTAATTTTAAGACTGCAGTGTTGTAATCACAACCATCCAAAGGTGGAGAATCAGAGGCTCAATACTTCAGGTCACAGGGATGAAACCTACACAATCTGGCTCAGAAGGTGCGCTCAGCACAGCTATGAGCCTCAGAGTAGTAGATGGGCCATGAGACAGAAATTGAGCTATTGTGTGAGGAGTCTAAGTCAGCTTTTCCTACCTACCATTCCTAACTCTCCCTCACACAGCTTTTGCCATCCCCAAGAACCAGTTTTAATATTTCTTTTTAAAAGATCAACCCGTCTTTAAAAAAAAAAAACCTGAAGATTTTTGTTTTAAACTAAAAGACAACATTATAATGTCCTAAGCGGTATAAAAATTAGAATGGGTGAGGGCTACAAAAACAATCTAGATTCAGAGTTACACCATAAATATGACCTGGCCTGCTGATGGGCGGACAGACAGTGGGCATAGCAAAAGTTACTGAAAACCACTCAGAAAGATGGCAGCTCCCACAAAGAAGCAAGAGCCAAAGTGGGGGTCTGAGGGAGTCATGGGGTAATGAATAAGGGACCTGTTGGTTGGTTGGTTTTTTGAGACAAGGTTTCCCTGTGTTACAGTACTAGCTATCCTGGAACTCACTCTGTAGATCAGGCTGGCCTCAAACTTACAGAGATCTGCCTGCCTCTGCCTCCCGAGTGCTGAGATTAAAGCTGTGTGCCATTATTCCTGGCCCTTTATTGGTTTTTGGTTAAGGATCTGTTGGTAGCTACTTCCAAGGGAAGATGGAGTTCAGGAATTGAAGAATAGAAGTGCATGGGTGAGGAGACCAGGGCTGGGCTGAAGTGATGTTAAGAGAGCTTAAGATAAGGAAGGATGGGGAAAGATGCTGTTTACACTTGATCTTGGCCAAAAGCTCAGAAGCATAAAGGCACTGCTTAGCTGGGGCCTAGAACATCCTTTTAATTCCTAAACAACTTCAACCTTAACTGTGAGACTATACCTATCTAGTCTTCAACCATATCAGAGACCTGAGAAGGATAAACATATCTGAATAAACAGGAAGCTGCAGAGCTAGCAGCTTCCAAAACTAAGAACTGACAGACAACTGGCTGCCTGGACAGTCCCCAATTTCTTTCTATAACATTGGAGCATCTATCTTCAGCCTTTTGGCCCAGTATCTCTGACAGGCATTAATTGTAAAGCAGGAATTATGAAGGACTTTCCTACCCTGTCCTGGCAGAGCTAGGCTGTCGACTTACCTGCTTCCAAGTTTTGTCCTTTTTGGACAGAATTCTGTCTACAGTTGAAGCAAGGGCTTTCTCTTGCCCAGTGACAAGCTTGCCAGTAATGCAGCTCTGGGTCTAAGATGATGTAATGCAAGTTAGGATGGAAACTGGGTTAGGTATAGAACTTCAAACTCATTGAGAAAGATAATTGTAGGATGAACAAGGTCTGCCATTGAGAGGAAACAAGGCCTACTGTTAAATAGCACATTGTATGGGTGGCTGGGCTTCCACATGCAGCTGACCTGAGACCCCTGCCTGTTTATGCCTGAACATGCGGAGCCTGAGACCTGCCTAGAGATTGATGATGCCACACCAGGTAGTGAAACTTGAGCCAATGAGGAAAAGCCATAGCAGCCTGCAGTTCGGGAGCCAATGGGATCCTGGGCGGAGGTTATAAAGGGAGCCCCCTTTTTGAAATAAACACATCTGCTTTTGCCACTTGCCAGACTCCTGGAATCTGGGTCATTGATTCTGCGCCAGCTCATCCCTGCCCCCAAGAGTCCTAGACATGGGCTCCGACAACAGATAGTAGAATATTAGTATCAGTTACCAATTACGTATGGACTGGACATTGGGAATGTAGGTTATGCCTTATAATTTTCATAATTGTGGCCTAATTGTTCTTATTGTTTTGTACTGTATTTATTGTTATAAGAAAAAAGAGCCTTTTATTGGACTAAAAGGGGAAGCTGTTGGGGGGAAAATACACCTTAAATTAAAAAAAAAGCAGATAGGGTAAGGGGGAAGAGGGGAATGATTGTGATGTAACGTGAAGAAATAAATGTTTAAAAAAAAAAAAAAGAAAGGTGCTGGGGATGCGGCTCAGTTGGTAGATCGCTTGCCTAGCATCCATAAAGCACCAGATTCAATACTCAACACTCTATAAAACTGAGCATGTACCTTTAATACTATCACTGGGGAGATGGTGACAGGAGGGTCACAAGTTCAAGGTTATTCTCAGCTACACAGCAGGTTTCACACAGGACCGAGTTACATGAGACCTTTTCTCAAAAGCCAAGAGATTTCCAGAGGCTGAGGAAGGGCTGCATTATGGGACGGCAGACCTTGTAGTGGTACACTCTGTCCCAGCACTGTTGTTTCCTCCCAGGTGAGTTTATCATCCTCAAACCATAAATATCCACTCCCCCCATCTCCTGTATTCATAGTAACACTAGTTTAACCAAAGGATGATAAACAAAACAACAAAACAGGCAAGTTGCAGGTCACTGCTAGAACACTTGGGTTATTGATAGCATTTCTCATTCCTCAACAGTATTTTTGCAATTTACAGTGGCTTAATATCCAATCATATTAGTGTAAATAGTTGAAAAGGCAAAAGTAGAGGCTAGTCTCTTAAAATATTGTTTTTGTTTTGTTGTGGTTTCTGGTTTTTCTTTGAGACGGTTTCCATTACAGGATAAGCTGGTCTCAAACTCATAATCTTCCAGGCCTCTGTACATTATAAAATGTAATGCTTTAAAACCACCCTAGATTATAAACCATTTCACAATGCCCATGAGGTCACTATGTTGGGTCAAAAATGTCCCTCTGAAAAACAACTTTAGAAGTGGTGTTTGAAAGAGCCTCAGGTAACACAATAGTTCCCACCTCCTTGATTCTGCAGTCTTGTGTATCACTCTTTTGCCACCCCTTAAGTGTGCAAAAGTCCTGTCACTTGGTGCTTCTAACCAGCAGAGTGCAAAAAAGTGAGGGCAAGTCATCCATTTTGCTAGTAGTGTCTATGGTGGTTGTCTTTCACATTCAAAGAGCAAGCAGCCATGCTGTGACCTGCCTAGGGCCAGTGCACATGGCAGGAGATGGCAAGCAGCCATCTGCCCACCAGCCAGGTAGAAACAAATGAAGCTTTCAGGTCTAAGGGGCAAGAAAAAAATAAAGACGAAAACAAAAACCCCCCAAACTCCCCAAAACTCTGCCATCAACTGAAGCAGAGAAGCAGAGTCTCCCTTGGTCACAGCCCTGAATACCACCTGGACTGTAGCTTTTGAGCCCGAGGACCCATCACTATGTGGTTCAATTCTTTTTTTTTTTTTTAAATACTTTATTTTTTTTTCTTCAAGTTACATCTCAGTCACAAACCCTTCCCTATTCCCCCTTCCTATCCCGCCCTTCCACCCTCTTCCCCCCAGCAGCTTCCCCTTTCAGTCCAACAGATGGTTCCTTCTCTTATAACAGTAAATACTATACAAAACAACAGATATAAATATGCCACATTTATGAGAGTTAAATGGCCCAGTATACCTTCCCAATGTCCATGGTTCAATTCTTGAACCACAGACTATGGGATTAATAATAAATATGTGGTGTTTTAAGACACTAAATATATGGTAATTTATTATATGGCTTTGAAAATACAGAAATTTTAATATGTAAAAGGGGGAAAAAAGAAGAAAAGTAGTATTGAGTTACTGGCCACATGGAGTATTTATTTGGATGAGATCCAAAGTCAGTCTTCAATGCTCATTTCCATGATTTTTAGAGTTGATAATTTGTCATGATTTCTGTCACTTTCCTTGCTGGGGAATTGAACAGATGGGGACAGTGTGTGAAGACAGCAGAGATCCCTGGACGTCACATTTTCAGAGTCAGTGTCACCCTCGATGACATCCACAAAGGTTTCCTGGTCTAGTAAACTGTCAGGAATGCTTGGATTGTCTTCACCCCAGGCTAAGGCTTCAGTATCTGTTTCATCACTGATCTGCTGAATTAGAACGCCTTCTGAATTTTTGGATTTGTTGGTGGGCACTAAAAACTCACCCGGTAAGGAGAACATCTTGTTCTCATCCTTTGGCATACAGGACAACATGTCCAGAGCCTCCAGGAATTGCTGACGCTCTTGCTGAGTTCCTGCATCATCATCACTTGTAAGTTCATTTTGTTTTGAAATCAGAGCTCTTTGAAAATCAACTTGATTCAACATTCTGGATTTTTTGTGCTTTTCTGGCTCTTCCTTAGATATACAGCCTAAGTCAATCTTCAGACCATGCAGCAGGTAGCGCATTTTCCCCTAGGATTAAGGGAAAAAAAATGCAATTCTGAGAATCATCACATTAGTTAAATTAATAAAAGTGAAGCACTTCTGTCTACAGTGTTGCTAGTCTCAGGGGACTAACATGTTCACAGCACCTGCACCCATTCTCTCAAAAAAATGCACAAGGGGGAAGAAACACACTCTTTTAAAGTATAAAAAACATTCAATTCTCAAGAAAGACAAACCTCCTCCAGATGATGTTTATTTTGTTTTATATGCCGCTCAAACAGTCGTTCTAAAAACCTACAAATGATAAAAAAATATTAATGTCTTAAAATCAGATAATCCACTAAATGTAAAATAGTTATATAATATAAAAACTGACAAAGACTGGAAAGTGGTTTCCAGATGAATGGTTTTCTTTATAACACTGGAGACTAATCCTTCCTGCTCTGTCAAGTTCTCTAACCTGGCAGGCAGCCTGGCTTCTGCTATGCATTTGTTTTTAAGTTATATAGTAGGTACAGTATAGTTGAAGGATTGTGTACAATTTATGTTTCTGCTTATGTTTTAGGTGAGGTACAGAATTCCCTGCAAAGCTTTCTCCACATTAGACACACAACACCAAAGTCTCCCTACACCCTTCAGCAAACCCTAGAGGAAATGCCCTCACAGACCTTGTTCACCTTGGCTCCACTGATGTCAAGACTACAAACAACCTCCAACTGAAAGCCAGGGATTTATGCTAGACCTACAACAGTCTGCCCCACCCATCCCAGACACAGTCTGTTATGTAGCCCTGGCTGGCCCATAACTTTAAGACCAGGGTGGCCTGGAATTCAGACATTTGCCTCCTTGTTAGGATTAAAGATGTGTGCTACCACACCTGACTGACTAAGAGCAACAATTTTACCTCTCTTCCTGCCAAAGCCAGGATATGAAGGCCCTGAGAAAACCATGTTAAAGATGAGAAATTACATCTCTAGGATGATATTCCTCTCCCCTAAGGTCATAAGCCTTTCAAAGAATTGAACCCAGAAGTGACTTGACTAGCTTCAGAGAATGTATTCTTTCAACACCAGGCCCAATATCACACTAAGGAATCCACAGGCTTCCTGACAAACAACTAATTTCTGTGACCATCGAGTTACCATCATTCGTGCTCCAACAATCCAGGAGGTCTGGATCATTCTATCATTTTAAAACCCCAAGAAGTTGTATTCTACTCTTTATAGTTACTGTTCACATTGTGGAATATGCACATCTTTGCATTTTTCTATGCTTATATATTTCCTCAATTGGAATTAAAAAAGACTTATTATTTGGGTATACACACACACACATTTTCTGATCAACCAGATGCACTTTGAACACCTTTCAGTGTAAAGAAATCCATCTTGCACCATTTAGTTTCTTTCTCAGGGTGGTTCTGTTTGGTCTTATGAACCAGTGCTAAATCTTAAGAGGAAAATGTATACATTTAAGGAAAAATGTAAGTGCTATGCAAATTTTGAGGGGTTGTAGTAAAAAGCCTAAAAGTTCACATTTTAACCATCTAAAGTGTGTAGTCCAGTAATGTTCAACATATCTGTGTTGCTGGGAAGGGGCTCTCTAAAAGGTTTCACCTTGAAACTCCTTTTGCAGTTCTTAAAATTATTATTTCTGTTTGTGTATGTATGAGTACAAATGTCTGAGCATATACTCAAGGTCAAGGATGGCATCCGTGTCTATCATTCTCTGCCTGTTCCTGTTTTCAGGTGGGCTAGTTAGTTACCAGCAAACCTTAGTAACTCTCCTATCTGCCCCTGACAGCCCTAGGGTCACAGCGCTGCATGAGACCATACTTGCATCATTATGTGGGTGCTGAGATCTGAATTTGGGTCCTTGTGGTTGTATAGCAAGTGCTCTTAATTGCTGAGCCATCTTTCCAGCATCCATTAAACAAGTTTTTTTTTTTGTTTTTTGTTTTTTTTTACAAATAAAAGAGGTATGAGAGTACTGGCACACACTAATCCCTTATCTTTTTATTCCAATTAATGAAAAGGGTCTTACTTCATTAAAAAGTAAACCCTGATGTAGGGATAGAAATAGCCCACTGTAATGTCTGAGGCTGCATCTTATGACTGAGACAGTGTGTAGAGTGTGCTGTGGACTCCTATGTGCCGCACATGTAGTAGAGCCTAATGCCTGGAGGATTTCAGACACAGCAGTGTTTGAGCTACAGTTGGCACACAGCTTCATTAAGCAATGCAATAGCCAATCTCCATTTCACCTTAACTGTACAAAAGGAGTTTTTCATTTGTCTTTATTCTCATATAAGTTGTAGCAAAAAATGTTTGTGGGCTGATAAGATGGCTCACCAAGTATTTGCCATCAACCCTGATGACCTGAGTTCAATTTGCAGGAACTCCCATGGT
>CAJQZJ010001511.1:4121750-4206829 GCA_907164525.1 Lophiomys imhausi | reverse complement strand
ATGGCAGAAGGAGAAGACTGGCTCCCACAGTTGTCTTTTGACCTTCACAGCATGCTATGGCATGTGACTGCCCCCCCCCACTTAAATGTAATAAAAATTTGAAAACTTTTTAAAATTTCCATTACAGTTTCTGATAGCAAAGTGGAACTATGCAGTCTTTCTACACAGATAGCAAAAATTTGATTCATTATATAATCTGATATAAACCAAGATACAATAATATTTAAATGAAAAAAAAAACTATTGTTTTCTGTGGAGTTGTGTAGAGAGCTGCGATGTGCCGCGCCCTAAAGATGGCGCCGGTTTCCGCCTTCCACCAGCCTGATGGTGAGCGCTCTCAATGATAAACAAGTCCATATTTGGCTAAGACCGCTGATCTGGCTTGCTTCCGCATACGTGGGCCTCTAAGATAACACCACTTGGCTTTACTTGATTGGCTGTTCATTTAGTATTTAGCCTGTGGGTTGGGTCTGCCCGGGCATTCGGAAGACTGTTTTCAAGGGATCTGAATAAACTGCTGGAGAAGAGCTTTTGCGAGTTGCGTCATCCTTGCTGGTCGAGGGGGACGCGACAAGTGGTGGCCCGTACGGGGACCCAAAAAAGACTCAGAACTCCTGCAGTCAGGGGCAGCGCGCTGGTAAGTTCCTGGGATAAATTAGGACAATAAAGTTTCACGGAGATAGCGAACACAAGGTAAAGTTTCGCGGAGATAGCGAACATACGGTAAAGATTCGCGGATAATAGCGAACATACGGTAAAGATTCGCAGAGATAGTGAACATACGGTAAAGTTTTGCGGAGATTGCGAACAAAAGGTAAAGTTTCGCGGGGAAGCTGCGAACCGAAAGTAAATTTTTAATCATGGGATTGTCTCAGTCACATCCAATTTTTCTGGCTCTTCAGGAGCTACTTTTAGCTAGGAATTTGAAGATTAAGAAGTCTACCCTAGAGAGATTTTTGAATGAATGCGATTCCGTGGCTCCGTGGTTTGCGGTGTCCAGGAATCTTACGGTATCCTGCTGGGACAAATTAGGCAGGGACTTGGATTTTGCCTGGGAGCAAAGTACATTGCAGGGAGGAGCACGGCCTATTTGGAGACTTGTTCGGAGTTGTTTAGGAGATCAGAGATATTGCAAGGCAGTGGAAAAAGGACAAAAGGCATTAGAACAGTTAAAAAAGGAGCACTCGGTCAAATCTGGGAAAGATACTTTGGAAGAGGATAGCTCAGAGTCTAAAGAGGAACTTAAAATGTTAACAAAGAAAATGGAGAAGTCATCTTTGAGAAAGAGTTCTGACTGCACTCGGATAGAGCCCTCAGGTCCGGGGCCGCCTATGTTGGCGCCGCCTTCATATAATGAGACTTCCCCTCCGAGTGGTCCTAGTGGGCGGTCATTCTGTCCAAATGTCTGGAGGGAAGTGAGATATGAGCTGTACTACCCTGTCTTTCAGGATGGAGGGGGAAATTGTTATCATGAACCTCTCGATTTTAAGGTAATTAAAGCACTCGCTGAGTCTGTCCGCACTTATGGGATTAATGCTGCTTTCACTGTAGCTCAGGTGGAAGCTCTTAGTCATTATTGCATGACTCCTAGTGACTGGATGAGCTTGGCACGTGCCTGCCTGTCCTCTGGGCAGTATTTAGATTGGAAGGCTTTCTTGATTGAGTTTGCTAATGAACAAGCTGCTGCTAATCGTGCAGCAGGAAACCCAGCCTGGGATGTGGACATGCTTCTTGGGCAAGGTTGATATGCTCAACAACAAACTGGGTATCCGGCTCAGGTGTTTGAGCAAATCAATTTAATCGCAACCAGAGCTTGGAAATCATTGCCTAACAAAGGGGAAGTGAATGGTAATCTAACCAAGGTTATTCAGGATCCCCTGGAGCCTTTCTCAGACTTCGTGGCTATAATGGTTGAAGCAGCTGGAAGGGTATTTGGAGACCCTGATTTGGCAATGCCCTTAATTAAACAACTTGTGTATGAGCAATGTACAAAGGAATGTAAAGCAGCTATCACCCCTTATAAGAACAAGGGGTTGGAAGCCTGGATGCCTCAGTGCAGACTGCCGCTACCTTGAATAATTTGTCAGCCAATGTAGCCACGGCCTTGGATGTATTGTGGCAGGTGGCCCAGATTGGCTGTGAGTGGAAAATGACTGGTTTGTGTGTGACCTCTGTGCCATATCAAAATTATACTGTAGCTGCAAATTTGTCTAAGCAACTCTCTCAGTATCTTACAGGAAATTGGTCTGGCGAGTTTGATAAGCTGATGCAGAATCTGAGAACTGCCATCGTGCATGTGAATTCCACCCGGGTTGATGTCTCTGTTGCTGAAGGACTGTCGACATGGATCCTCTGAGCCATGAATCATCTGAGGGAATGGGTGCCCTAGGAGGCATGCTCTTCCTAGTCAGTTTCATTGTCCTATGGTGTATCTGTAAGATGAGGATTTCACAGAGGAGAAGTAATGCCATGCTGGTGCAAGCCTTTGCTGCCTTGGAGGCTAGACAGCCACAAGCTTGGTTGACTGTCCTAAAGGACTAAGCTATCATCACGCTCAGGATGCGAGGCTAAGCACTGCACTTGGGGTCAGCTTCTAGCGACTTCAAGAAGGGCATGTTTGATTGCATATGGGTTGGTATCCTAGTTTCCCATCTCTGAGAAAAAAATACCGGACGGGTATGGCACCAGCCTGGTTGGCTACTGGGCGTGGGGTCATTACAATGTCCTTTACATACATATCAAAGATCAGATGCTTGATATCTCTACTAGGGATCCTCAACAGACTGCCACCAATCCTTTTGATTTATGGCTTTTGTGTGGAGCAAATGGTAGCTATATGGATTTGGGACCTGTCATTATGCTTGGAGGAGGAGTTTATCAAAGAGGTAGTTTTTCCCTAGGGTCCGCTACCAATCTGGATTTTTCTAGTGGTAGTGGCTCTGGTACTTGGAATTCTTTGTTTCATTCTTACCGCAACAAGAACTTTTTAGCTTCGCCAGTATGTCTCTGGCCTCTTTTTCTATGGATTGTAAGTAATGGGCATGCATCCTTGGGTGAAGAAAAGTTAGTATGCACTCTGGGCACATGTTTTTATGCCCTATGCTGGAATGCCACAGCCTTTCCTGTGGCTGTGGTGACTAGAATGCCTCGATATGTACCAGTTCCTGTAGAGGCCCCTAATACCATGATGCTATTCAGGTTTAAAAGAGATTTTGGCATCACTGCAGCTATTGTTACTGCTATCACTATTGCTGCTGTGGGAGCTACTGCCTCAGCTATCGCCTTGTCTAGTTCTATACAGACTGCCAATGCCTTGAATAACATCTCAGCCACTGTAGCACAGGCATTGGATACCCAGACCTCTATGAATTCTCATCTCAAAGGAGGTCTTATGATAGTTAATCAACGCATAGATTTAATACAAGAACAGATTGATTCTCTTTGGCAACTAGCACAATTGGGGTGTGAGTGGAAAATGCAAGGTTTGTGTGTTACTTCCGTGCAGTATCAAAATTTTACAAAGGCTGCTAATTTGTCTAGACAATTGTCAAAGTTCCTCTTACAGGATTGGTCGGCTGAATTTGAAAATTTGATGAGAGAGCTGAGAGCGACAATTGTCCACATCAACTCCACTCGGGTGGATCTGAGCCTGGCCACTGGCTTGACTTCCTGGATACAGACGGCTATGGATCATCTTAAGGAGTGGGCGGGCGTAGGCTCTTTGGCGATACTGATGATACTAGCCTGTCTGGTTTGCCTATGGTGCATCTACAAAATGAGAGCCACACAAAAGCATAATGCAGCCATGATTATACAAGCCCTTGTCGCCATTGAGGCGAGCCAGTCCCCTCAGGCATGGCTCGCTGCCATGAAGCCTTAAATCTTCACTAAGCATAGTCCCTGCCCACTGAGGTATTCGTTCCATGGATATTAGGGTCTGGCAAGTCAATGACGGAGTAGACGGGTAAGTCTCGGCCACCTAAGACAGGGCAGTCCCGAGTGGGGAGGCTGACCCAGAGACGGGTAAGAGTTTGAGCACCGCCCTCCTACAGGCTCAGGCCCACCGTGAGATCCCCAGATAGAGGGATTACGAAGCCTTTCCAGGGACTTCTACCAATTTTAGAAAAAATAAAAAAGGAGGAACTGTAGAGAGCTGCGAAGTGCCGCGCCCTAAAGATGGCGCTGGTCTCCGCCTTCCACCAGCCCGACGGTGAGCGCTCTCTATGATAATAAATTCATATTTGGCATAGACCACTGATCTGGCTTGCTTCCTCATACGTAGGCCTCTAAGATAGCACCACTTGGCTTTACTTGACTGGCTGTTCATTTAGTATTTAGCCTGTGGGTTGGGTCTGCCCGGGCATTCGGAATTCGGAATTCAGAACACTGTTTTCAAGGGACCTGAATAAACTGCTGGAGAAGAGCTTTTGTGAGTTGCGTCATCCTTGCTGGACAAGGGGGGATGCGACAGGTTAGTATGAAAGCTGAGTCAGATATAGAACTTTAAACTCATGGAGATGGTTAGATGGTAGAATGTTAAAGTCAGGTGCCAAATACATATTAAGCAGTCTTAATTCAAGATATATACAAATTTATTTTAAAAATGATTTCAAGGTGAAAATTATTTCTATATTGTTTTGCCTCTGTGCCTAGAATCTCTGAGACTTTTAATTTAGTAAGTTATAATTACTACTGTGTAATTTTGTCTACAAGGTCTATCATTTCACAATAAAATTTCAGGCATCCAAGGTAACCCAGTGAGCTAATTAGGGCAATGTTTGTTGGTCTGAGCTGCGAGTTGCGTCATCCTTGCTGGTTGAGGGGGACGCGACAGAGTTGAAACAGTTTTTATAATTTATTATACATTTTAACTACCTTACATATTAAAAAAATCTCTAACCTGTTGGAAAATAAGCCAAGTTTCAAGATTTCATCTGTCACATTTTCCATGAAATTCAGGTACAGCAGCTCTTCTTCACTGTAGAGGAACACAGAGTATCAGAACCGCTGCATGGCATGAGCGACCAGGCAGGAACACCCAGCTCAGCCATTATAGGGAATATGAGAAAATCTGTTTTCTCATTTGCTCAAAAAGGAAAATAGTAAAAGTGAGAAAATACCACCCAAAAGAGTAAAATTTCATCTTTCTGGAACATTCCTAACAGCAAAAAGACTAAGAGAGCTGCCACTCAGGGAAGCGAGGGTGGGGGTGTGGCATAATGTTCATTGAGCCCTGCTCAGCATATTGTGTTCAAGTTGGGAAAAAGATTTTTATGTCAAAATCCTTATAAAAGAGAAAAGAATTTTTAATAGAAAAATTTATAGATACAAAACTAGAGTAATTTTTAAAATTATTTAAATATATTTTTATTATACTATTTTATTTAAATTTTAGTACATAGTATTATAAAAAAGTTAGAATACTATTATAATTGATTCATGAATTAATGGAAAATGGCAAGTAGCTACTTCAGTGATGAATAAACAAATGTAGAGGAGAGGTGGCGGTGCGAGCCAGTGTGTTTTAAAACCAATCCACAGGAACTTGCTTAAGGACAACCAAGCAGGCCCACACCTTTAATCTCAGTGCCTGGGAGGCAGAGGAAGGCAGATCTCTGTAATTTGAGGCCATCCTGGTCTACAAAGTGAGTCCAGGACAGCCAGGGCTCTGTCTCAGGAAAAAAAACAAAACAAAACAAAAAACAAAACAAAACAAAATGAACAACCAGGCTTGGAAATAAATGAAAGTATAAAATAGATTATTTTCCTGAAAAATATAACTTAAAACTATTACGTAACCTTTGACAGAGCCTGCAAAGAAGCAATGTAGTCACAGATCACTAAAGAGCCCCTGAGCTCCAAATCATTTCCTGTAGGTTTCTTTACCATTTTCATTTATAAAAATAAGCAAGAACACTACACAGTAGTTATTAGAAATTATTAGTAGATATTATTAACTTAGGGACACATTTCCACTAAAGATAAAACACCCATCCGCATGGGTTAAATGACTGATATGCCAAAGTTGGGTGTAGAGAGATGAATTCCAATCTTAATTTATCTTATGTTTTCCCTCAGTCTTAATTCTGCCTCCCATGACATTATGAAGAAGTCAACGTGATCTTACTCAGAGTAAATTTTACCATCTGAAGAAAACTGTGTGGAGAGCTCACAGTGTGTCCTAGAAAAGAGAGAAAGGTAAAATATTTTAACAACAAAAAAGGTTGATATACAAATATCCCATGGTCGATATTCTACATTAGTAATAATATGCTTTAAAATTTCTATCTGTGCATTTTCCTATCGTGATTTAATTCTGTGGGTATGTGCATGCATATGTGTGTGCACATGTGCTAATATGTGCTATTGGGCAATGAGTTTCAAGGACAGGGAGTTAGTACTCAGCCTACTTGTGACCTTAGGCAATATGTCCCTAGCAAAGGCCTGATGGAGAAGCTGGGCCCTAAAGGGTACACTCTCCAGTCTGCTGCAAAACACTTCCTCATTCTTCCCTGTGGAAACTCTTCTCCCTTCATCTCATGTTCAGTATCTTACAGGGGAAATGCAGGTGAGAGTCCAAACTTGCCAGTCCAACATTTTGCGAGTTGTGAATGTCACAGTCACCAAGCATGAGGAGCAGTGTTAAAGAGCACCGCCCAACAGCAGGGCAGACCAAACACTGGCATGTGGGAATGTTTCACATCACAATTTTTTGGCTTTTGAAAATTTTATCAATTTGTGTGCGTGCGTGTATGTGTGCGTGCATGCGTGTGTGTGTGTGTGTGTGTGTGTGTGTGTGTGTGTGTGTGTGTACACATGTATAGGCATGTTCCACGAGATCAGAGGACAACTTTCATAAGTAAGTCCCCTCCTTCTATTATGGGTTCAGGGGATCAAGCTCAGTTTATCAGGCTTGCAAGGCAAGCCTTTTCACTGCTTAACTACCTTGCCAGTCTCCAAGTCCTCCAAGTCACAGATTTAACTCATCAAATGTCAGGTTCTTCAAAGTACTACTGATACCACAGAAGCTGGTTATTGTCATTGCCAGAGAACTGGCTTTGAGGATAATCCTTTCTAAGGTGAGATGGCAACTATTGCTAATAAGCGTCTCTTTTTTTCTTTATTTACACATTAGCAAAACTAATTCTAATCTTTAGTAAGCATTTTTATAAAATTTCCTTAGTAAAACTAACAGTACCATAGAATTATAAAATACTAAAATATATTAGTACATGTAATTAAAATAGTTAAGGGTAAATGCTGTATATCTATTACATAGGAAAGCAAGTGGAGTTGGTGTTTCACCCTGTAACCTAGGCTAACCTCAAACTTGTAGTGATCCTCTAGCCTCAGCCCCCCCAAGTATGCATCCAAATGTGAGGCTAACACCCACCTTTGTGAGGACTGCTGCAGAGCTCCATCTTTAATCTTGTCACATCTTAAGTTTTGTCTTTGTGAGGATAAAGGAGATATTTTGTCTTCAGCACAAATTGTCATATAGTTACATGCCTGGAAGTGGAACAAAAATAATAAATTCCTATTTTGTTCCAAAAATATGTTGTAAAAAGAAACAAAACAGCAAACTTTAATCAAAATGAATACATAAAAGTACCTGATATATTAAAACAAAAACATTTTAGAATAGTTTGCCCAATCAGCATTTTCCCCATGTTTACTTAAAGATGAAATGAATTCATTTTTATGTTAATGAACAAGATTTAAATGGCATTAGGAAATCCTAAGGCAAATCAGACTGGGTCAGGAGTCTGAGTATGCGATCCCAGCTCTGAAGAGATGGAAACATGAGGCATGATCACAGGTCTAGGGAGACCTGGGGCACCTGGTAAGAGAGACTGACTTCACTGTAAGTGGTCCATAGCCATACCACCTTTAACATTTTTATTTGAGATAAGGTGTGAGGAATATGTAAGGGTTTCTGAAGTGCACACTCTTAAAGGGCATTTGAAGTCAGCCTCAAGCTTTGTACCTGTGGGAAACACTTGGCAGCATGTGATCCTGGACAAATGAGCAAATAAGGCCTGTATGGATAAGTGAAAGCCCAGGGAACTGGAAAGGGCTTTTGGCTTGGCTTTGCTTTCAGCTACTGAACACTGCTCAGCTGTTGGTCACTGCCTCATTTTGAAAGACCCAAGACTTGCAAAGACTTGCGGCCAAGGGGGTGGGGCCAAAGTGGGGCCAAGGCCAAATGAAAAGCCTCTTGTAGCAGAGAGCAGTGCCCTGTGGAGGGGCATGGCCAGGGACCTCAAAAGGACCACGAGAGAGCATGCGAGCTGTGAGTTACCTCAAGAAACTGTGAGAGACAATGCCCTATTTAAGGATGTGGGGGGCAGAGCCCTACAGCTCCTGCAAGAGAGATTCCCATGTGATGATAAGGTGTGAAGCAAATGACTGAAAGGTGGACCTCAAGAGGAGTCCTGCAAACTAGAACAGCGTTGGCCCTGAGGCGGTATGAAGAGGAGCTGTGCAAGCCAGAATGGCCTTGGCCCTGAGGCAGTAAGTGGGCAGATAGAAGCCTCCACACATAAACTGAGAGGCGGAGTCTGAGAGATGTTCCTGCCAAGGGAATCCCAGTAAGACTAAGAACAGAGCCGGGCAGTGGTGGTGCACGCCTTTAATCCCAGCACTTGGGAGGCAGAGGCAGGCGGATCTTTGCGAGTTCGAGGCCAGCCTGGTCTACAAAGCGAGTCCAGGACAGCCAGAGCTGTTAAACATAGAAACCCTGTCTCGAAAAACCAACCAACCAAACAAACAAACAAAAAAAAGACTAAGAACAGGAAGTGGCACCTTTAAAGAGCAAGCTTAGGCTGGCAGAGGAGGCATAAGACCTGCCACAATGGCCAAGCACGTGAGTGAGGTGCAAGGTGTGTGTGCTCTGAGGCTGCAGAATGGACGGACCGTGAGGAGACCACAGAGACAGAGTCCTTCTGAGGAGCATAGCTGAGAAAGCCAGGGTCCTGCCAGAGGCCTCGGGGCAAGGTGGGCACATGCCAGTTGCTGGCAGCGATGCCGACGACTAGGCCATGCAGCATCTCCCCATGTAAGTTTGACAGTCTTGGTTGACTGAGGAAGCTCACCCCAAGCTGAGAGGCTGAGGCAAGCTGGCCGCACAAACAGGCAGACAGCAGCAATGCTAGGCCTAGAGGAAGCTGAGCCAAGCTGAAGTGAAGCTGCCATAACAATGCCAGAGCCAGGTGACTTCTGAACATGGTTTCCCTGCAGATGACTGGAAACCAAGTTGCCCTAAGAACCCACAACTTGGTATCCTTTTCAAAAGGGTTACGTTGATTTTTAGATAATAGTTGTTTAGGTATTAATAAATATAATTTAATAAAATTTATATTTACGATAAGGTTTTATTATATATACCTGTAACTGTTTTTGAACTTGCTATGTAGACCAGGCTGGCCTCGAACTCACAGAGATCCACCTGCTTCTGCCTCCCAAATGCTGGGATTAAAGGCATGCCCCATCTTATTTGATTCCAGAAGCTAAGCAGAGTTGGTCTGGTTAGTACTTGGATGGGAAACATCATCCTACTACACATATACATGTGCACATCCACATTAAAAAAAGACTAGAAATCCAAGAAAATGATACACATTCACAGCTTTTAAGTAAGTTTGAGGAAAAAACTCAAAAGCACATGTGTTTCAAACATGTCCCACATGAAAGCAGCTGCAGCAGCAATGAACAGTCTGAATAAGATCAACAAAGTAATGGCGCACTACTTGAGCAGAATTCTTATGTGTCACAAGCCTGGCAATATTTTATTTGCATCAGTCTTTACAAAGCTATGTTTTTTGTTTGCTTTCAAACAGGTCTTCTATAGCTCAGGATGGTCTTGAAGTCCCTTTGTGCCTGAGGATGACCTTGAACATTTCATTATACTGCCTCTACCTTTCTGAGCACTGGAACTACAAGCATATACCACTGCTGTTGGAGAAATGACTCAGTGGTTAAGAGGACCTGGCTTCTGTTCCCAGTGCCCACATGGCTGCCTGTAACTGTGCTGAACTCCAGTCCAGGGGATTGAGCACTCACTCCCAACCTCCTTGGGCATCTGTCATGCTCATGGTACACAAACATAGATTTAGGCAAAACACCCATACACATCAAAATAAAAAAGGCTGGGTGTGGTGGCACACACCTTTAATCCCAGCACTCAGGAGACAGAGGCAGGTGGATCTCTGTGAGTTCAAGGCCAACCTGGTCTATAGAGTGAGTTTCAGGACAGTCATCGATACACAGAGAAACCCTGTCTCAAAAACCTAAAAAAACCAACAACAATAAAAAAGTGCTGGGCATGGTGGCACACGAAGAGGCAGAGGTGGGCCAGCCTGGTTTTTATAGTGAATTCCAGGATGACCTGGAATTCTCAAAAAACAAACAAAAACCTAAACAAACAATAACAAAAAGTAAAAATAAAAGAAAGGAACAAGCATGCACCACTACCTCAAGTTCATGCAGTACTGCTGGCTTTGTTCATGCTAGGCAAGCATTCTACCAAATAGGTTATATCCCCAGCCCTACAAAGCTGGTTTATGTAAAATGCTTTCCAGTTTTAAAAGTGCGGTTAACATGTAGATCTACCGTAGTTAATGCATCATTTATTAAGCTTTTCTTGGGCTAGGAACTTTGTCTATTTTGCCTCTCCCAAGGACCCTGCAGGTTAGTTAGTTTTTAGGAAGACACTTGGCTCTCAGAAGATCTTTTATCCATGACCCTTAAGTAGCCTCTCTGTCAAAAAGCTATCAATATAATGGCTGAGATATAAACCCATTATTCCTACCCATTTTCAGAAGAGAAAAAAGAAATTGAGTGTAATTATTTTATTTTTGTATTGTATTTTTATATTGAATCTGTGCCTGATATTTAAATATACAAACTATATTTATGAATAATAAATTTTAGTTAGAGGATAACACATGATTGAAATAATGCAAACTGAGTTTGTCTAAAAAATTATATTTAAAAATACTAATATATTTATATTAATTGAATATATTAATATTTAATATATGTGAATATATTTAAATAAATTATTGCTAAATATTAAAATACAAGCAGTGTAATAAAATTTATAAAGTAAAGGAAAATGTAAGAGAATGGTATTTACTGATTTGTATATGATGTATGATTTATAATGTAGTCATTGACAATTTTTAAAAATATACAGGCATTAAAAATTCAAACTTCTGTGTAGCTTTGATAGCACCTTCAGGAACTTGTCTACTTTTCTGTGTGTGTCAACGGTGGTACTGATCCAGCCTTGCACATAATAAGCAGTTTCTCTACCACTGAGCTGTAGTCCCAGCCCTTGGTTGTTGCCTCAAACTCATGATCCTCCTACCTCTAACTAGTGCTGGGGTTATCGGCAAGTGCCGCCAAGCCTGGTCCTTAGATTCTGTATTTTTAAACTGTCATTAAGACATTGTATCCACCCATCTGTTCAGTCATCCGTACAGAAGGCAAACCACTTGGTGATAATAACCAACGGCTTCCTAGATCTGGCCATTGAGAGCAGGCGCCACCTGCACACAGGCAAACCGTCGCATTTTGACTACATTCTGTCCAACCAGGGTCTCCTGCAGGTCACTCTTGACCGTTCAAACAGTGGGACGCAGTCTACACAAGCCAAAGCACCTGCCTCTCAAGAGCGACAAGACAGGTTTCACTCAGTACCTGCTTTCTGTCCACTTCTGCATCCTTTGGGTTCCTTGTCTCAGCTGTCCCGAACTCAGAATTAAAGCTACAGCAACATTCATAAAGAAATGATTGTTATTCCTTTATAAACACAGTGACAACAAGCTTTACTGTCAAGAGAAAATATAGTATCAGCAAGTGAAATCCATCTATTTACTTCTACAAAACTGTGTAATGTCTAATTATATATCTGGAAACAGACATGATTTGGTTCATATATGCTTCCTTTCCCTTGCATGAAGAGTAGGTTTCAGTTAGGTACACAATGGGGTAGGAGAAATGAGACTATAGCACTTATAAAGATAGGAAATTTCATTTCATTTTTTTTTGTTTTTACTGATTAAACTTGTTCTTTGACAATTTCAGACAAGTTCATTCTGTTTACTCTCCCCACCCTCTTCATAGCTCCTTCCCACTCAATATTGCCCCTTCTCCCTTGATGTCCCTTTCCTACATTCACGAAAAATATCAAATGCACCCCCAATTTGTGTGTCGTCTTTGCACAGGGGCCATGCTAAGTTTGTCTCACTTCAATTTTAGTATCTGTGCTGCCAAATCTGGCAGTGATTTCTTCATTCTTCCTTTAGTTGATGATTTCTATTACAGATCCAATTCCTTTTTTAAATTAAATATATGCAGATTAACTGCTATCATTACACTTCATCTGTACTCATAAACCAATCTTATAGTGCTTGACTTTTCGAATAACTAAAATCTAGAACAAAAAAATTTCAATCACTTGGCAAACTTTCTGAATATTTATCATGAACCATCCATTACAGAAGAAGGAACCTCTATCAAGGCAAGTCATAGTTAATTTCCAGATGTTCTCTCAGCTGTCTAAGTCATGTCAGCAGCTGTTATTATATAGGTTGTGAACACGTGCCCGGAAGAGACACCGGGAACTGGATACATTTTTATTTTCTCCTCTGGGCCTTAACATAAACATTATATTTACATCAATGTTATCTAATAATATATCTAAAACTTCTCTGAAAATGCAACATTTAAAAACATACAAAAGCTCAAAAATTATGTTTACAACAACAATAACGAACCTAATAGCTTTTTTAAAAAATTACTGTGGTACTTATAAAGACCTATTGGAAAGTTTATCAACTTGCTCCAATGAAAAGGCACAGCCAAATGTCAAGGCTGGCTGATGAAGTGCACATGAAGCAAGAAATACTGCTTATTAGTCATTTGCATTGACTCGCTGGCCTTGTTGTCAGCTGCAGACATGCCATACAAACCTGGTCAATTCAGTCTGGGTTTCGGCTTCCATCTGATATGGAAAACCCTTTCTTCTTCTGGCAGGTGTGTAATAGCGGTACTGTGATAGGAAGGACTTTGCTTCTGTTTTTAAAGTACGCGGAGTGAATGGCAACTGGTTGTTAGAAAAGAGGTCAGAGTGCTTTTCTAAGATATCTCCACTGGGTGTCTTGGAGATGACTACCTGGAACCGATGGGCACTTGGGAAGGCATTCCTAGGCATCCTGCCACAGCAGTGTCCAGGGCATGGGCTCCTGGGGGCAGATCCTGTATAAGCCATGCTGGGTGGAGAGGTGTTGGGATGCTTCTGGGTGCCATTCATGAGGATTTTATTCGAGTCAGGCAGACTTAGGTGCAGTCCATCTGAAGAAGGGACGAGTGACTTTGAAAATGATGGATATCTTGTCACTTCTTCTATTAACAGATCCTGGTCTTGTGGTTCCCCTGAAGGCTAAAAACATTTGATATGACAGTCATCAGTTGCTTTGCAAATTCATGTAACTGGGGAATTTTGGGACTAATCTATACATGTATCTTGGCTCTAACTTCTGTGTGGCAGTACTGTTTTTTCCCCAGTGATAGGGCTGGACCCCAGGGTCTTGAGGTGATGGGCAAATGTCCTACCACTGAGATACCTTCCCAGCCCTGTTCTTATTTTTTAGAAGAAGGGAGGGCCAGGGCCACAGATTCGAGCTGATCTGCTCTTTATTATTATCTGTTTTAAAAGTTCATCTGAAAAACTAATTTTAGAATTTGTTTATAGCACAAGAAGTCTTAAATTGATTTTAATTCCTTTCTTGATAATGTACAGGTCAGATCTTATAAACTGATGTATCTAAGTAAGGAAACTAAATGACTACTTCCTAAATAGGTCTGGACACATAATTTCCCTTCCAACCTCTCTTTCCCAAAATAATAAGACAAAATGAGTTAAAATGAGTATTCTGCATTAAATCATGAGTACTTATGTTACTGTTTTAGTATATTATCTTTAAAAAGTGCTCCCAAACTAGGCTCACATTATAGCTGATGCACAGAGAGCTTGGCTCTTTGGAAAGAAATTTCTAAATCCTACAGAGCTACTAATTAATAACCATAAAATTATTTATACCCAGAAGAAGGATAAATGCATAAAGCACCAGACTGCCTGTAAAAGGAAATTCTTATCAGTGTGATGTTTTACTAAAATAAAATACCAAAGAACTTTTTTCTTTTTTCGAGACAGGGTTTCTTTGTGTAGTGCTGGCTGGAACTCACAGAGATCATCCTGCCTCCCAAGTGCACCACCATACTCAGCCTATGTGTAGCCCAGGCTGGCCTCGAACTCATGATCCTCCTGCCTCTCCCTCCTTCAGCAAATGCTATGGGCGTGCAGCACCACAACTGACCCAAAGAGAACTTTTAAGAACAGAACTACAGAGCTGGGGGCATGTGAAATGGCTAAGTATATAAAGATGATTGCTGCCAGGCCTAACATCCTGAGTTTGGATCTCTAGATCTCACATGGTAGAAGGAAGGAACCAATTCACACAAGTTTTCTCTGACCTTCATATGTATGCATGCACATATGTAAGCACACACACACACTCTTAGTGAATGAAAATAAAAATAAATTTGCCTAGCATCACAAGGTCCTATGTTAATACCCAGCACTGGAAAAAAAATAAGGAAGAAGAAGAAATAGTCTCATCTGTTTGTTTTAGGCTGGCAGAGTGATTTGGAGCTGAAGGAAAGGATGAAGTTATGTATATTTTCACATCTCAAACTCTACCTTGGATTCTGCTCCCCCTCGGAAATTGACAGAATGCACTATGAACTTGCACTGACTGATCTGCTTTTCAAGGTTATATATATATATTGTTTCCTTTAGTTCTAACTATTGAAAAGCTTGAATAAGTATTTGCACACAATATGAGTAACACATTGGTGAACTACCCTAACTGGGGAAGCAGGCCACTGGGAGGTTCTGGAACATGCAGTGTGGGGGTGGTCTGCTCACCTGCTCTGCTTTCAACATGCTGGCATGGGATGTGATTTGCTATAAACTGTTTCTGTGATTTGGATTCATGCAAAGTTCATGTCAAGAACACCTACCCAATTTACAAACACAGAACAACTAAGTCATAAATCTCTTTCGGAAATAACTGCAGAAGAAACGTTGGACCAATATCTTACAACTGTCAGATCCTGAAACAGTTGGAAACACCATTCAACTGAAGACCAGGCTAGGTGAAGGTTGTGTGAAAAAAATCCAATAACTATTTTACAAAAAATTCCAAATTATTTATATTTTATAAAAGAACAGATAGCTTTTGATTTTTATTATTTGGACTGCTTTGAAGTATTTCAGTCCTCTATTCAGAAATACAGAACACAATCATGTTTGATAAGTATAACAGCACAGAACAAGAGTTGAGGCTGTGGATCTGCAGCTGCTAGAAGGGAGGCACTTGGAAGGGCCCCGGAAGCTGACATCAGTGAGCCAGGGTGAGAGGAGGAGATGGCAGCGGGGCCTAGGCGGGAAGACAGAGGGATTGAGATACCAGCTCATGTGTAGCATCTGCCAAGACCCTAGGAGGCCAGAGCCAGCATTTCTAACTATCTTTTCAGTGAGAATATTCTGTAATTATACTAAGTGTCTGTTAACCACAAAATCTACCCAATTATTAAAGTATACTATTTAAACTAAAAATTTAATATAGCTTGGATGTTTCTAAAGCACTGACCATTAAAATTTACTAAAAATGTAAGCAAACAAAAAATTACTAAGTATTTTAAAAACATATTAAATATTTGTTTTATTTTAATTTATTATAGTTTATAAAATATATAATTTAAATGAATTATTCTTATTTTAAAATAATTACATTAAAAATAAAAAATAAACAATTTTAATAATTATAAAAATATTGGGGTTGGACAGATGGCCCAGAGGTTAAGAACACTTTTTATTCCAGCAGAGGACTGTGTGTGGTTCCTAGGATCCACATGGCGGCTCACACCCATCTGTAACTCCAGTTCTAGGGGATACGATGCCTTATTTTGGCCCCTGAAGGCACATGGCATGCGTGCTAATATAATATACATTCACGCACTTACATGTATACATACAATAAAATCTTTTTAAAAATCTACTTGTGAGTTCAGTATGGATGTACAGATTAACAGCTGTTATTATGGTGTGGGGCATGGAGCAGATTTATTCTAAGGGAAGCAGCCTTCCTGTCCTGTATCTGTAGAACAGCCCAGGGAGTTCTCAACCCTATCTGCTGCTTTCCCTGGTGACTCCCAGACCTCTCTTCTAGAGCGGATACCTATATCTAATGTCTCCTGAATATACTCAATGTTCCCAAGGCACTGAGAAGTGAACATGCCAAACAAGTAAACTCATGCCTCTTATCAGCGTTACCCCAGAAGAAAATCTGCATTTTCTACCGTTCTTATCAGAAACCTGGGATCTCTTTCATTTCTGCCTTTTTCTACATATCGAAACAGATTCCAAGTCCTAGCAATTCTACTTTCTAAACAATAATAAGCCTCCCTTAAGTATATTCCTTGTGTTCTTTCTAATGCTCTTCTGGATCAGCTCTTCATCTTTCTCTCCCAGATTACTGCAGCTAGCCTGTAATTAGTCTACTGGCCACGGCAGCCAGTGCAGTCTTTCTAAAAGGAATGACATCACTATCTAACTAAAAAGTGCTTTAGAGATCCTCCTCCACACTTCTGAGGGAGGAATCTAATCCAGACTCTCCAGAATGGCTCCAGCACCTGCTCTCACTGCCTTCTGATAAACCACACCTTCATTTGTACTGAAGGTACAGTACAATGTCCTGCTGGCTAAGAGGCAGAGAGTGTGTTCTGCCAAGTAGGCTCACCTGCCTTTTTTGTTCTTTCCTCTCCCTCCCTCCCATCTTCCCCTTTTCCCCTTTTCTTAACCATACTATAGACCAGGGCTTGAACCAATACTTACTCAAGAGTATGCATGGGCACTCTCAATGGGTATTCTCCAACTGGTGATTTGCCCTGAACCATTCTGAACCCTGGCACTCAGTGGGGACTGCAGACCTTATGGAACCTAACTCCTAACAAAAGTTTGCAGCAGAAATTTTACATCATTTAGAATTCTGCAAAACTGTAAGCCAAGATTTATTACTAACTCAGATTTTCCCCATATATAAATTACACAATGATAAAAGGTGTGGGAGGAGGAAAACTATGGATTTAAAAAATATCAATTAATTGAAGTTAAGTAGACATCAGTTTTTTTTTAAATATTTATTTATTTATTATGTATACTATATTCTCTCTGCATGTATGCCAGCAGGGCAGAAGAGGGCTTCAGATCTCATTATAGTTATGAGCCACACCATGTGGTTGCCAGGAATTGAACTCAGGACCTCTGGAAGAGCAAGCAGCCAGTGCTCTTAACCTCTGAGCCATCTCTCCAGCCCAGACATCAGTTTTCTAAGAAACTCAAAAAAATAATGAGACTGTGTGAAATCAAAACGTGATATTTGGCAATGTTAAATAATTTTGATTGTTAGAGATAATGGTGTATGTTTTGAGAAAGGCTTACTATGTTGTCCAGTGTTGCCTTAAGCCTGTGGTGTCCCTGCTAATGTGCTACTAGTGGAATTACAGGCATTTGGCCATATTGTGGCTGTGGTTTAAAAATATATACCAAAATGTTTCTGGGTAAAATTATATAGAATTTTATAATCACATCCAAATACTCTGATCTGGAGGAGGTTGGCAATGAAAGAACACTGGAATGAACTGATCACTGCTACACAGGGGGACAGAAATATGTAGGTTCCTTACAGCACCAAAGTTTGCAAAAGTGATCATTTTAATGTTGAACTCCATGAAAATAAAAAATAGTATCAGTTGTTCAGAAAAATGAGATTATGAAATCTGCAAATCAGTGTATGAGTCAGCCCTGAGCACAGACGTTTCTTTTTGCAAGAGATGGTAATTAGCCCAGAGACCCACACCTGGACAATGTGTAGAGGGTAAGAGCACCCCGTCCTAAATGGGATGTATTTAACACCTTCCTCAAGGCTGGGGGCTGTGAGGAAAAGGAGGTGGGAAAATCCACAGGCAGTGGATGATTCCAAAGAAACAGGGTTTTCAGACACAACAGGGTTGATACACATACAAACTCAGAGACACTGTGACAGCACAGAGAAGACCAGACAAAATCCCGGCATGGAGAAGGGAAAGTGAGTACTAAGTCCCACCTTAACTAAGAGGCTATTTGCAAAAGACGCCTGCTGAGAAGGGGAGGCTGTTTTCAGAAGTGACACTGAGCACATCAAGCACATTCCAGGGCAAGCCCAGGCTAGCAGTCAGCAAACATAAAATGGACTCTGCTTTTTGTGCACTTTTTGTGTTGTTTTGTCTTATTTTTGTTTGCTTTGCTTTTTGTTTGTTGTTTTTAATTTTTGAGAGAGAGAGAGAGAGAGAGAGAGAGAGAGAGAGAGAGAACATGAAATTGGGTGGGTAAAGATGAGGTAGGGGATGGGAAAGAATACAATCAAAATATATTGTATGAAAATTTTTAAATAAAAAAAACCACCCTTAAAAAAATCAAACAATTTCTAACTTCTATAAGCTAGAATACAGAAAAGGAGAAAACAGTGCTCTGTTTATTGGCTGACAGAAAGAAAAATGAACACCAACAACAGTGTTCAGATGTCAAAATCCTAAACAAAGGTTTAGCCATTGAATCCAGCAACAACATAGAAAACCTTTAAGCTTTAAATGACAGCACTGGAGAGGTAGAGGCAAGTGGATCTCTGTAAGTTTGAGGACAGTCTGGTCTACATAGCAAGTTCCAGGACATCAAGGGATGCACAGAGAGATCATGTCTCAAAACAAAACAAAATCCAAAAGAAAACTTTAGTGCATCTCAGCTGAGATTTGTTTATATTAAGGACACCAAGTCATTCACTACATTAACAGATAAAATGGAAAATTACATCACCATTGCCAAGAAATTTAAAAGAGCACTGGATAACATTACCCATTGAGATCAAAATAACATTGTATCAAAAATATTTTCAATCTAAAAAAAGGTCCATTCATGGAAGAGATTTTAGAATCACTTCTCATCAAACTAAGAGAAGACTACTTCTTCAAACAAATGTTAAAAAGAATCACAAAAATAAAAAATAAAACTACAGTCCAGGTCAGCCAACTACAGCCTGCAGGTCACACCATCCTTTCTAGCTAGTGGAGCTTGTATGGAACATAGCTAGGAATTTATTTCTGCATCATTCTTTCTGCTGGCAAGCAGTTGTGATGAGGTGGTATGGCCTGAAAAGCATATGGTAGAGCCACCTGGCTCTTGATGCTCAGTTTGCTGACCCAAACCTCCTGAAAAGTTCCACACCAGGCTGCAGTACTGGTGTGCCTTAGAAACAGCTGCTTTTAAGGAGCAAAAGAACAACCTTACCTTCTGTAGGGAGTTAAAAAAGGACTTGGCATTTATCTTAGAATTGTTCTGCATTGCGGATTTACTTAATTTAAACTCCTTTTCACACCGTGTCAATTCCTTCTTCAATTTCTTTCTTCGTTGTTGGTCAGCGTCTAAGGAAGGAAGCAAACCTTTTAAAACACCAACAAAACATAAATACTAACTTTTTGATCTTGTTAGACTAATCAAATCAAGGATTTCTCCCTTCCTCTGCTCCTTCTCTTTGGACACATTTCATTAGCCCAGGCTGTTGTAGAAGTTGTGATGGTCTTGTCTGGAGAGTTCTCTCTCTAGTGCTAGGATCTGAGGCCAACACCACCATGCATAGCTGGGCACATGTTTCTTGCTAAACATATTTATACTATGTTTAAAGAATATAAAGTAAAATTTATATATTTTTTAATAAAAAAATTTTAAGTAACATGTAATTTATAGATATAGACTAGAGGCAGGAAAATCACTTGGGCCAAAAGTTCAAGGCCAGATTGAGAGCAACAATTCATCTCAAATGAAGAAGCAAAACAACAAAGCCATGCCAACATTTTCAAGACATGTTTAGTCAGGCAACTGACTTGTGTTTCTTGGAACTGCTGTCCATTAGAAATGCTAGTAGACAGTTACTTTCATTCTTCATTGCCTTTTAAAGCCAGGTACTGATTAGCAAGTTAATCAAAGATTTATCACTGGACAAACCCCGAGAATGGTAAAATGAAAGTTAGCCACATTTCAGAATTAAATAGACTATTAATAATATTACATGTACTTTTACAAAAAGTAAAAATAAAATAGCAAGGCTAATGAGGTGGCACATACATGTATTTAAGAATTTGAGAGGAGGAAGGAAAATTACATTGAGTTTAAGGCAAGCCTAGATTACACAGTGAATATCAGGCTAGCCAGGTCTATATTCCAAGATCGTGTCTTAAAAGACTAAAAGATATGCAGTGGGCTTAGGTATGGGGAGTGGTGCAGGGAGACAAGGCTCAGATGACTCAGTAGGTAAAGATGCTGCCACCAAGCCTGATAACCATGTGCATGTAAACACACACACACACACACACACACACACACACACACACGGGATGCTACCCAAGAATTCAAAACAGACTTCCACATGAAAAGGTAATTTCCTTAAGATTTTTGTGTGTCCACTCACAATGGACTGTGTGCAACACAAATGATTTCTTGAATATAAAATGTTGAGAAAAGGCAAATTGACAGAGGAAGATAATTTCTCCAGGCTAGGGGTGAAAACTGTGTGGCTAAAAATTGGTACAAGGAATTTATGTGGCAATGAAAATGTTTTAAAATTGTTTGCGCAATTTTGTACATTTGTTAAAAATAATAGAATTTATAGCATATAATTATTATTATTTAAAATATTTTTAATGAGAATAACAATAAAACTTATATAGGAATAAAGCTTGTGTAGTACTTTATAAATATGTACAATTTTATATGCCAATTAAAAATGAGTAAACATTTAACAATGAAATTGTTTTCAGCTGGGGAGATAACTCAGTGAGTAAAGAACAAGCATGGGACCCGAGTTTGGATCCCCAGCACCCAGGAGCATTGACCAGCAGCATTGCTCTGGTGAGATGGGAGCACAGCCAGGTAAATCGCTAGAGGCTTGCTGGTAGCTAGCTTAGCATACTCAGTGGTAAGCAACAGACTCTTTCTCCAGCAAGGTGAGAGTGAGGGCTGACTGCCTAACTTCCACATGCATGACATGGGACATGCATGCCTGCCAATACATGCACTCATGTATGCACGAATGCACAAAAAGGGATTTGAAAATAAAAAAAAATTAAAAACTAAAGAAATTAAGAGGACATGTTCAATCAAAAATTGTAAACCTGGGGCTGGAGAGATGACTTAGTGGTTAAGAACACTGGCTGCTCTTTCAGAGGACCTGTGTTCAATTTATAGCATGCAGATGAAGCTCACAACTGTCTATTAACTCCAATCCTGGGGATCCAATGCCCTCTTCTGGCCTCTTTAGGCACTGCACACATATGGTGCACAGACACACAGACACACCCCCATACATATAAAATAAAAATAAAGGTTAAAAAAATGTAAAGCTTATTTAATGTGTTATATATAATGCTATTTGAACAACAAACTATATTCCAGTTTGGATACTGTGAAGATTGAAATGATCAAATCAGCATTTAGCCATATCAGGAAAGTATAGAGCAAGAAAACACAAATGTCTCAAATACGTGGATATATTGTTTTACATCATAAGCCTACTTCTGAGTTATCCAGATCAATTGTGATGAATATAAACTCAATATTATAAGGAGTAATAATCTACCAGTTAGCACTTTGGAGATTAAAATCTTTTCTATTTTTGCCATTATACTTTATAAGGTGAAAACAACAAACTCATACCTTGAATGATTTAAAGCAATATAATATATATCATGGATAAATGAGCATTAAGTTAAAATTTAAAAACAAAACATGAAAAACAAGACTTTAGATACTATCCAATTCTGTCAATTCTCAAAATTTTATCACTATTCTGAATTTCAGACTTATATTCTAACTGCCTTCCTCAAAGCCCAACTGAATTTGTCCATTATTTTAAATTACATTTACTTATTTATTGGGGGCACACATGCCATAAAACACATGTAGAGAGGATAACTTGTAGGAGGAGTTGCTTCTCTTCTTCCACCAAGTAGGTCTTGGTAATCAGACTCAGGTTGTCAGACTCAGTATCAAGTACATTTACCTATCAAGCCAAGCCATCTTTCTGGCCCCAACTGGATTCCTAACATGTACTCATTTTAACACTAATGATGAAGACTGAACTCTTGACTCATTTCCTCTCCTAAACCTTTTCCTACCACACTCCTTAGTTCTACCTTTTTGTTTGACAGGCCTAAGTCTTGGGAGTCATCCTTGATGCTTTTCTTCACCCCCCTTTCTCTACACCCTGGTCATACATATCTAAGCCATTGACAGATATGTTTGGAACATTTCCAGAATCTCATTCTCTCTTCACTGCTGTCAACAGACTATCCTCTACACATCCACACTGTCAATGATGGCATTTTGTAGACTAGTTTCACCTCAGTAGTTGGAAGGATGCTTTCTGAAAAGTGAAATTGGCTCTGTGATCCTTCTACTCAAGACCCCCCAGAGACCTTTAGCTTCATTTAGTGTGAGGGCCCAAGTCCTCCCAATGCACCTCTGTTGGTCTTAGTAACACCATCCATCACTCTTCTGAAGGCTTATTTCACATACTTCCCATGCTGCTGCTTCTAATTCATCAATCATGGTTCCATTTCGGGCTATTTTTTTTCTGTCTGGATTGCTCTTTCCCTGGATAGCCACGATACTTTCAATTCAAGACAAGAAAGAACTTCTCCTCCAAGGGGTTCCCAGCTTCCTTTACCTGGCTTTACCTGCCCCATTGTATGAATCACCATCTGACATATTTATATATGCTCATTGTCTGTCTCCTCCCACTACACTGTAAGCTCCAGGTATCAGGTAATTTGTTTTTTTCAACATTTTAGCTTTAGCCTCTGAACAACGCATAGCACACAGTAGGGTCCCCATAAATATTTTAACTGACAAATGTGGATTTTATTTTTTAAAACTGTTATTCTATTTATGTGTAGGGATAGGGAAAGACAATGCATGCACAGAAGCTAAAGGAAGCATCAGGTACCCTGCTCTACCACTTTCTACTGTATTCCCTTGAGACAGGGCCTCTCACTGAACCTGGACCTAGGCAGACAAGCAAGCTCCAGTGATGCTGCAGCTCTCATCTGCTCCAGTACCAGGGTTGCAGGTGTGTGACACCACGCCTGGCTTTTCATGGCTGCAGAGGATCTGACTCAGGCTCTCATGCTACTGTAGCATGTAGTCTCACCCTCTGAGCCATTGCCATCCTAGTTTTATTTATTTTTTTTATGGAGACAAGAATGTATCTCAACAGTCAGGAAACTACCACATGAAAATAACAGCAATTTCCCCTTATTCCCCAAGTACAATAGAATAGTTTCAGTGCTAATATGTGAACACAGGCCTAAGTTCAGTCCAGAACTTTTCACTGAAATAAATACGTAAAGATGTGTTTTTAATGGTATTTGACTTCTTAAGAGGATATTTTCCTTTGTTTTGAAGTTATCTAACTTTAAGTGAGAGAAAAAAATGAGCAGAAAATATGTTGTCTTATGTGAATACTTCTTCAAAATCGAAACTAAGAACATATCACTGGGGGCTGGAGAGATGGCTCAGAGGTTAAAAGCACTGGCTGCTCTTCCAGAGGTCCTGAGTTTAATTCTCAACAACCACATGGTGGCTCATGACCATCTGCAATGAGATCTGGTGCCCTCTTCTGGCCAGCAGGCATACATGCAGACAGAACACTGTATACATAATAAATAAATCAATCTTTAAAAAAAAACATATCACTGTTTAGAATTTGAATGTAAAGATGCTTTAATTTCTATTTGTGTTCTCAAAATCTAAAGTTCAGATCATGCTCATGTTTTATATGTTAAAATGTGTATTATTGCTCCAAATGGAATTTTACATAAAGGAACTGGAGAATTAAATTAATTTTTATTTCCCAAATGGCTAGTCAGCTCTCACTTTGTTTGGTGTACACACACACACACACACACACACACACACACACACACACACACGCACGCGCACGCGCACACATACACATACAAGCTGCCTTTTAAATATGTTAAACCCCTGTGTGGATTTAATTTCATTTTAGAATTATGTTTATTTATTTACTTGTTCTGATTTTACTACTAAAAGCTTCTTAGTACCAAACTTTCAAACACCCAATAGAGTTGCTCTCCCACTTCATTCATGTTCAGATCATTTCTCATGTTGATCCACTTAGGCTAATTTTAAAATACATAGTGAAGTTGTAAAAAGCAACATTCATTTTATGGCATCATAAATGCTTAGATATCCACAGTAAAGTGGTTCCAAGATCCCAACATATTAGCAAAATCAAGTTCCTTATGTATTATGTCCTATACATTTAGCTTTGCTTTTTAAGGATTTTTATTGTACTTTTGGTTATGTGTACAGGTGTGGGCCCTGTGTTGTGCAGATGCCTGCGGGTGCCTTATAGGCCACAAGTGTACTCCGGATCCCCTGGAGCTGGAGTTCCAGGTGAACTGCCTCATGCAGGTGCTGGGAACTGAACTCAGATCCTGTGGAAGAGCAGCAGCAAGTACTCTGAACCAGTGAGCCATCTCCCTACCTGTCTTCCTGTATACTTTAAAACATCCTTAGATTACTTGTAATATGTAATACAAAGTCAAGTGTATGCAAATGATTACACTTGGTTTTTAAAGAAATCACCACAGAAATAACCACATAGTTTATGTCAACAACAAAGTTTATTTTTCCGAGCCTTTTAAAAAATATATGTTTGGTTGAATTGATATTATAAGACTTCTATAGTTATGGAGAGCGAGTTGTATTTTCAAATTTACCATCCGTAATTTACTAGTTTTTCTGTTGTAAAAAGAAAATTCAGCCTGTCAAGTCTCATATAGTTAGCCACCAGAGTTTTTTATTTTTGGTTAATATATTAATTGCTATTTTAACAAGGTAGTTACTTTAAAATAAATGTGTATTTATAAAATTACTTGGTAAATTTTTAGCTTTAGTGAGGTATAATTGATTAGAATTATATATAAGGTATATAAATTAATTAGTATTTTGATGTTTACACACATTGAAAAGTACTGACCTAATCATGACAACTATCAAACTCAACTCAATTCTTCTTTTTTTTTTTGCATCAGGAACACTTAAGAAATTTGAAACATATGATGTAGTATTATTGGTAATGATTCTTCATATTACATTCTAGAACAATCTATCTTCACAATTGAAAATGCTACCCTTTGATCAACATCTCTCCATCTCCAAGCCAATTTTGTTCTCTCCTGATTTCAGCACCTGGAGTCCTTGACCATTTGAAGTCCACATATAAAGGAGATGATGCAGCATTTGTCTTTCTGTGTCTGGGTTATTTGCTTGGCAAAGGACCCTCAGATCCATTCACACTTTAGGAATTATTCCCTTTTCCTAAGGCCGACATAGTTATCTCACATATACACACATAGTCATTATTCACTTATCTGCTAGAGGACATTTAGATTGTCTCTGTATCTTAGCTATTGTGAATAATGTCACAAAACATAGGGGTGTGCATGTCTGACAGGTTGGTTTCATTCCCTTTGGATATATAGCCAGCAGTGTGTGGCAGAAACATACAACTGCTCTATTACTAAGTTTTTAAGACCTTATGTTAACTTTTAAAAAATGTTTATTTATTACTTCAGGTTACATCTACATCTACATCTATCCTCTTTTCCACCCCTCCCAGTCCTACCCTCCCACCCTCTACCCCCTATCCCTTCCATCCCACTCCTCTGGAGTGGAGTGTCCCTACATGTCAGTCCCCCGCCCCAGTTCAGCAGTCATATGAGGGCCAAGAGCCTCCTCATACACTGGGTCCTACAAGGCAACACCACTAGGGCAAAGTGTCTCATGGACAGGTAACAAAGTCTATGTTCCTGTTCCCTTTGGTGCATTGGTTGTAGCATAGTTATCCTGTACTATATGGCTAAAATCCGATTATAAGTGAATAGATGCCATGTGCATCCTTCTGAGTCTGGGTTAGGTCACTCAGGGTGAGCTTTTCTAGTTCCATCCATTTGGCTTCAAATTGCATGATTTCATTGTTTTTGATGGCTGAGTAGTATTCCATTGTGTAGATGTTCCACAGTTTTTTTTTTTTTTTAAATCCATTCCTCGGTTGAGGGACATCTGGGTTGTTTCCAGTTTCTAACTATTACAAATAAGGCTGCTATGAACATAGATGAGGAAATATCCTTGTGATTTGGTGAGGAATCATTTGGATGTGTATCCAGAAGTGGTATGGCTGGGTCTTGAGGTAGAACTATTTCAATATGTTAACTTTTTAAATGGCTATTACCTCAATTTACAGTCTTACTAGTGGATTCCCTTTTCTTCCACAACTTTGCCAATACTTCTTTTCATGTATATATTTATGTGGTTTGCATTTGTGTACATATGTTATGTGTGTGGATGCATAGGATAACAGTGGGGGTCCGTTCTCACTTTCCAACTTTATGTGGGTTCCAGGGATTATATGAACTTAGGCTTGCCAGGCTAGCAAGGGAAAGGATTCTACCTAATCCATCTCCCCAGTCCCCAAAATTGATGTTTTTTTGATGGTTGAGTCTTTAGCAGTTTCTATATGTATATCTTATTTGCAGAGATGTTTTTACATCCTACTTTTATTTTTATATATACTTAATTTCTAGTTCTGTGAATCCTCTGAGCCTTCTAATGCTATATGAGAAAAATTGGTATTCTTGCCTTATGTTATATATTAGACGTAGTCAGCCCATTATGTTGTCATTATGGATTTTCATATATAACTTTTATTGTGTTGAGGTTAACTTCTTTATTAAGAGAGTGTGCTGGCTAGCATTTTGTCAACTTGATACAAGCTAGAGTCATTTAGGAAGATAGAACCTCAAATGAGAAAATGCTCCTACCAGATTGGCATGTGGGCAAGCATATGGGACATTTACTTGATTAATATAGGAGGGCCCAACTCACTGTGGATGGTGCCAACTTTAGTCATGTGGTCTTGAGTTGTTGTATAAGAAAGCATGCTGAACAGGCCATGAGGACCAAGCAAGTAAGCAGCATTCCTCCATAGCTTTTCCTTTAGCTCCTGCCTCTAGGTTCCTGCCTAAGTTCCTGTCCTGACTTCCCTCAGTGATGGAATGAGACCTGTAAGTTATAAGATGAAATAAACCCTTTCATTCCCAAGTTGCTTTTGGTCATGGTATTTTATCACAACAATAAAACCCAAACTAAAAAAGAGGGTTTTTTAAAATTATGAATGGGTAAACTTTATCAAGTATTTCTTCTGTATCTATGGAGCTATTCATGTGGTTCTTCTCTTTTGCTCTGTTGCTGTGGTTCAACACACAAAGATGGTGTATGTCAAACCATCTTTGCATTCATGGAATAAATTCCATTTGGTCATGGTGTTTTTTTTAATGCTAATGAACTGTTTGCAAGTGTTCTAATGAAGTTTTTTTGCATACATATTCATCACAGATATGACCTGTAGTTTTAATGTATTGTTTTTGTCTAAATTTGGTATTGGTGTGGTGCTGGTCTCATAAAATGAGTTTGGAAATGTTCCCACTTGTTCTGGAAGTTCTAGGATTCACTCGCTGGTTTTCATCCTTCTCTGGATATCTGGTAGAGTTTGCATGGGAACTCATTTGGTTCTGGTTCTTCCTTACTGGGGATTTTTAAAAACGTACTGATTTGATCTCTTTATGGTCTATTTGGGTTTTCTACTCTTGGTTGGTTCAGTTTTGCTAGGCTGTACGCTTTCTCAGATTTTATCCATTTCTTCAAGAGGATCCAATTTGTTGGTGTATTAACTGTTCATGGTAGTCCATGAACAATTTTTCTTTCTTTCTTTTTTTAAATGTGTATTACTTCAAGTTACATCTCCATTACAGTACCCGCCCTCCACCCCTCTCGGTCCCACCTTCCCATCTCCCCATCTCCCACTTATCCTACTTCTCTGGTGTGGGGTGTCCCTACATATCAGCTCCCCTCAGGTCAGCAGTCATATGAGGGCTAAGAGCTTCCTCTTGCACGGTGGCGGGGGTGGGGGGGAGCCCTAAATGACAGCTGCACTAGGGCAAAGTGTCCCATTAATAGGTAACAAAGTCTATGTTCCTGTTCCTTTTTGTGTGTTGGTTGCAGGATAGTTATCCTGTGCTATATGGCTAAAATCCAGTTATAAGTGAATATATGCCATGTGCATCTTTCTGGGTCTGGGTTAGCCACTCAGGATGAGCTTTTCTAGTTCCATCCATTTGGCAGCAAATTTCATGATTTCCTTGCTTCTAATAGCTGAGTAGTATTCCATTGTGTAGTTGTACCACAGTTTTTTTTTTTTTTAATCCATTCTTCGGTTGAGGGACATCTGGGGTGTTTCTAGTTTCCAGCTATTACAAATAAAGTTGCTATGAACATAGATGAGGAGATGTCCTTGTGATTTGGTGAGGAATCGTTTGGATGTATACCCAGGAGTGGTATGGCTAGGTCTGGAGGTAGAACTATTCCAAATTTTCTACAATATCACCAGACTGATTTCCATAGTGGTTATACAAGTTTGGATTCCCAACCAGCAATGGAGAAGTGTTCCCCTTTCTCCACAACCTCACCAGCATGTGCTGTCATTTGAGTTTTTGATCTTAACCCTTCTGACAGGTTTGAGATGGAATCTCAGAGTCATTTTGAGTTGCATTTCTCTGATGATTAAGGATTTTGAGTATTTCTTCAAGTATCTGTCAGCCATTAGAGAGTCCTCTTTTGTGAATTCTCAGTTTAGCTCTGTTCCCCAGTTTTTGATTGAATTATTTGGTTTCTTGGTATTTGCTTTCTTGAGTTCTTCATAAAATTTGGATATTAGCCCTTTATTGGATGTTGTGGTTGGTAAAGATCTTTTCCCAATCTGTAGGTTGCTGTTTTGTTCTAATGACAGTGTCCTTTGCCTTACAGAAGCTTTTGTTTCATGAGGTCCCATTAATTGATTGTTGGTCTTAGAGCCTGAGCTATTGCTGTTCTATTCAGGAAGTTGTCACCTATGCCAATGAGTTTGAGACTTTTCCCCACTTTATCTTCTATTAGATTTAGTGTGTCTGTTTTTATGTTGAGGTCTTTGATCCACTATGACATAAGTTTTTGTACAAGGTGATAAATGTGGGTCTATTTGCTTTCTTTTACATGTCGACATCCAGTTAGACCAGCATCATTTGCTGAAGATGCTTTTCTATTTCCATTGTATGGTTTTGGATTCTTTGTCAAAAATAGGTGATCATAGGTGTTTGGGTTTATTTCTGGGTCTTTGATTCGATTCCATTGATCAACTGCTCTGTTTCTATACCAGTATCATGCTGTTTTTATTACTATTGCTCTGTAGAATAAATTGAAATCAGGGATGGTGATACCTCCAGATGTTTTTGTTCTTCTTGTACAGGATTGATTTAGCTATTCTGTTTTTTTTTCATACGAAGTTTAGAATTGTTTTTTTCAAGGTCTGTAAAGAATTGTGTTGGTATTTTGATAGGAATTGCATTCAATCTGTATATTGCTTTTGGTAGAATGGCCATTTTTATAATGTTGACCCTACATATCCATGACCATGGGAAGTCTTTTCATCTTCTGATGCCCTCTTCAATTTCTTTTTTTTTTTTGGTTTTTCGAGACAGGGTTTCTCTGTGTAGCCCTGGCTGTCCTGGACTCACTTTGTAGACCAGGCTGGCCTCGAACTTGCAAAGATCCGCCTGCCTCTGCCTCCCAAGTGCTGGGATTAAAGGCGTGCGCCACCACCGCCCGGCTGCCCTCTTCAATTTCTTTCTTCAAGGACTTGAAGTTCTTGTCATACAGGTCTTTTACTTGTTTGGTTAGAGTTACCCCCAGGTATTTTATGTTGTTTTGGCTATTGTGAGGGGTGTTGTTTCCTTGATTTCTTTCTCGGCCCATTTATCTTTTGTATAAAGAAGGGCTACCAATTTTGTTTTTGAATTAATTTTGTATCCAGCCACCTTGCTGAAGGTGTTTATCAGTTGTAGTAGTTCTCTGGTGAAATTTCTGGGGTTGCTTATGTATACTATCATATCGTCTGAAAATAGGGATAATTTGACTTCCTTGTTTCCAATTTGTATCCCCTTGATCTCTTTTAGTTGTCTTATTGCTCTAGCAAGAACTTCAAGTACTACATTGAAGAGATATCATGAAAGTGAGCATCCTTGTCTTGTCCCTGAGTTTAGAGGAAATGTTTCAAGTTTCTCTCCATTTAATTTGATGTTGGTTGCTGGCTTGCTGTATGTTGCCTTTATTATTTCTAGGTATGGTCCTTGTATGCCTGTTCTCTCCAGGACTTTTAGCATGAAGGGGTTTTGTATTTTGTCAAATGGGTTTTCAGCATCTAGCGAGATGATCATGTGGGATTTTTTTTCAGTTTGTTTATATAGTGGATTATGTGGATGGATTTTCATATGTTGAACCATCCTTGCATTCCTGGGATGAAGCCTACTTGATCATGGTGAAGGATAATTTTGATGTGTTCTTGGATTCAGTTTGCAAGTATTTTATTTAGTATTTTCGTGTCTATGTTCATGAGGGAAATTGGTGTGAAGTTCTCATTCTTTGTTGGGTCTGTGTGGTTTAGGTATCAGGGTAACTGTGGCCTCATAGAATGAGTTTGGAAGTGTTCCTTCTGTTTCTATTTTGTGGAAGAGTTTGAAAAGTATTGGTATTAGCTCTTCTTTGAAGGTCTGGTAGAATTCTGTGCTGAAACCATCTGGTACTGGGCTTTTTTTGTTTGGGAGATTTTTAATGACTGCTTCTATTTCCTTACAGGGTATAGGACTGTCTAATTTGTTAACCTGCTCTTGGCTTAACTTTGGTAGGTGGAATCTATTAAGAAAACTGTCCATTTTGCTTAGGTTTGCAAATTTTGTGGAGTACAGGTTTTTAAAGTAAGACCTAAAGATTCTTTGGATTTCCTCAATGTCTGTTGATATTTCTCCCTTTCGTTTCTGATTTTGCTGATTTGGGTATTTTCCCTCTGCCTGTTAGTTAGTTTGGCTAAGGGCTAAGGGCTTGTTTATTTTGTTGATTTTCTCAAAGAACCAACTCTTGATTTCGTCGATTGTTTGTATTTTTTTTTCCTAAGTTGTTGATTTCTGCCCTGAGTTTGATGATTTCTTGCCTTCTGCTCCTCTTGGAAGTGTTTGCTTTTTTTTTTTTTTTTTTTTTTTAAATAGCTCTTCCAGTTCTGCTGTTAAGTTGCTAATATGAGTTGTCACCATTTTATTTTTGAAGGCACTTAGTGCTATGAACTTTCCTCGTAGCACTGCTTTCATTGTGTCCGATAGGTTTGGGTATGTTCTGCCTTCGCTTTCATTGGATTTTAGGAAGTCTTTGATTTCCTTCTTTGTTTCCTGACCCAGTGGTCACTGAGTAGAGAGTTGTTCAGTTTTCACGAATGTGTAGGTTTTTTGTTATTTCTGTTGTTGTTGAAGTCCAGCTTTAATCCACAGTGGTCTGATGAGTTACAAGGGGTTATTTCAATTTTCTTGTATGTGTTGAGGCTTACTTTGTGTCTGAGCTTATGGTCAATTTTTGGAGAAGGTTCCATGATGTGCTGAAAAGAAAGTATATTCGTTTGTGTTTGGGTGAAACAGTCTGTAGATATCTGTTAGGTCTATTTGGTTTATGACCTCTGTTAGTCTCATTTCTCTGTTTGGTTTCTGTCTCGATGACCTGTCCATTGATGTGAGTGGGGTGTTGAAGTCTTCCACTATTAATGTGTGGGGATCAATGTGTGGTTTAAGGTTTAGAAGAATTTCTTTTACAAATACGGGTGCCCTTCAATTTGGGTATATTCAGTATTGAAATGTCATGTTGATGAATTTTTCCTTTGACGAGTATGTAGTGTCCTTCCCTATCTTTTTTGATTAATTTCAGTTGAAAGTCTATTTTATTGGATATTAGGATAGCTACTCCAGCTTGCTTCCTGGGACCGTTTTCTTAGAAAACCTTTTCCCAGCCAGGCGGTGGTGGCGCATGCCTTTAATCCCAGCACTTGGGAGGCAGAGGCAGGTGGATCTTTGCGAGTTCGAGGTCAGCCTGGTCTACAAAGTGTGTCCAGGACAGCCAGGGCTACATGGAGAAACCCTGTCTCGAAAAAAAAAAAAAAGAAAACCTTTTCCCAGTCCTTTACTCTGAGGTAGAGTCCATCTTTGTTGGTGAGATGCGTTTCTTGTATGCAGCAAAATTGACCTTAGCTGTCTGTTCCTGGTGCCTTCTGGACTTGGTGCCAAGGAAGGAGCTTTAGTGTAGAGCCTTTATAATCTTTGTGGCCTATAGCTCTCCACAAGCTGGATGAGGCCTTGCATTGGAGGCTGGTTCTCAGTGAGCGTCCAACAGCTCACCCACTCCTGCTGTGTCCCAACTGGGTACACTAAGGTCAGGAGTTGGGATGGGATGTGTTATTCATGCCTGCAGGTTCCTGAGATCCAGCTAGTCTTCTTAGCAATGTCGGTGGGGGTCAGCAGGCCACAGACTGTAGGCTAGAACTGTAGTTCCCCTGCAGCTTAGGTGTCAGGACTGTGATTGTGTACCTCTCCAAGACCCCCTTCTCAGGGGGCTCCCAGGTTCAACATGCGCCTTACAGTCAGAAGCACTGTGACCTGGTACAGGCCATGTCATACAGGTAGTGTGCAATGGTCCAGGGCTGTTTTACTGCTCCAGGGTCAGAGGTCTCTGTGTTGTAGCCTGGGTGTTCAGCTGAGGGGCAAGGCAAGTGCCAGCAGGGAGTTCTGATGTGGAGTTCACATCTGTCCTCAGTGCTTGGATTTGGTGAAGTTCAGCTGCCTTTTCCTGGCCAGAATGACTGTGCTCCAGTCCAGCCTGCCTGACCTGGTGGGGCTTCTGACAGTTTCCCTGCAGTTAGAGCATCAGGACTTTGGTCAGGACCGTGGTTGTAGTCCTCCCAGGCTGCTCTCAGGGGGATCCCAATTTCAACCTGTGCCTCTCAGTCAGAAGTTCCGTGATCGGGTGCAGTCCCACTTGCTTGGGCAGCACCCAATGTTCCAAAACTGCTTTACTGCACCGGGCTGACATTTAGATACTGCAGACTGAGACTGTAGATGGGCAGGGAGTTCCAATATGGAGTTCACAAGCTGTCTACAGCACTTGAACTCAGCGAAGCTCAGCTGCCTTTACCCTGCCAAAAGTGCTGTGTTCCAGAGCAGCTTGCCTGGATTGGCGGGGCTTCTAACAGTTTCCCTGTAGCTATGGTGTCAGGACTGTGGTTATGGTCCTCCCAAGCTGCTCTCAGGCGGGTAGTCTCAGGATCAGCCTGTGCCTCTCTGTCAGAAACTCTGTCACCCAGTGCGGCCCACTGGCTTGGGCAGCATGCAATGGTCCAGAGCTGCTTTCCTGCTCTGGGCCAATATCTAGATGCTGTAGACTGAGTGCCCTGCCAAAGTGGGCATGGGCAGGGAGTTCCAATATGGAGTTCATAAGGTGTCTATAGCACTTGGACTCAGGGGAAGCTTAGCCGCTTTTTCCCTGCCAGGAGCGCTGTGTTCCAGAACAGCCTGCCTCAGTCGGCAGGGGTTCTAACAGTTTCATTGTAGCCATGGTATGAGGACTGTTGTTATGGTCCTTCACAAGCTACTCTCAGTCTGAAGCTCTGTGATCTGGAGCAGCCTGCTCGCTCAGGTTGCATGCAATGGTCCAGAACTGCTTTACTTACTGCTCCAGGCTGAGATCTAGATGCTGTATCCAAGTGGCTGAGGGGCCAGGCAAGGGGGAGAAGGGAGACAGGGAGTTCCAATATGTAGTTTATAACCCGTCCACGGTACACTTGGGCTCAGAGAAGCTCAGCTGCTTGTTAGTTCGATCCCCCCACTACCAGTCAGCCAGATGCTGCCATGTTGCGAATCCCAGAGATAATCGCCCTCAGTCTTACTGTCATGTCTCTGATGATGGTCCTCTTTTGGGTGTCAGAATGCCTGCATGGAAACTTCAGACTCAGGAAACCGAGGAAGTCCTCTATTTGGAGGTCGAAGCCGCCAGCTGGGGTCCTGAATTGATCAGATGTGCCACTCTTTCACTGCGACGGGAAGGGCTCTGTCTCCGTGTCTGGCACCTCTGTTCTTCCAGTGTCTTATATCTCCAGTACAGGGTTCTTTATTGCCCCTGTCTTTGCCAGGGAAGCCCAGATAGGCTTACGCCTCTCAAACTGCCGTTTAGCAGAGTATATCTCTGCGGTGGTCTAGTCGGTCTTCCTGACAATCAGAATGTGTCCATGCTTATCACTGCCATCTTGCGGCCCCATTCGTTTTTATTTCTGAGACATCTGTTGGAATGGCTCTTCTTTTATTTCTGATTTTGAGTCTTCAGTCTTTTTCTTTCATTCTAGCTAAGAGTAAGTCAATTTTCAGGAAACCAATTTCTTGTTTTTTTGTTTTTGTTTTTAACATTCTGTTGTGTTTCTGTGTCTCTTTTCTAATCTTTATTATTTCCTTCTTCCCAGTAACTGGGGGCTACTTTTCTATTCTAGTTTTCTTTTTCCTTTCTGTGCTGATAGACATGAGGCAAGTGCTGTCCAGTGAGCTCCAGCCACAGCCTCTTTATCCGTCTTCTAAGACTTACATTTCAGTTCTTCATTTCATTACCTGTGCAATTTGATTCAACTGTTTCTTTACTGATTTCGTTTGATATTCTTGCCATTACTGAAAGAGGAGAATGGATCTACTATCACTGTATTGCTATCAGTTTTGGGATTTATATTTTTTTGTTACTATTTGCTTTATATATTTTAGAAGCTCAGATACTGGCTATATATATTATTGGTAGATTTTTCTATTGTACCTTTTAATGATCATTTTTTTTCTCTTTAGAAAGTTCTGACTGAAAGTCCTTTTGGCCAGTATAATAGTAACACTGCTGATTTCTTTTGGTTATCATTCCTGTGTACTATCTTTGCTTTTTAGTCTTTCATTCAGTGTGTGTCCTCATATTTAAACCAAGACTTCTATGAATAGCTTATCACTTTTTCCTTTTCTTATTATAGATTGAGGCAGTGACTGTGCATCTTTGGATTGGGAAATTTAATTTATTTACATTTAAAACAGACACATACACACATATACATTGGTTTTTCAAGACAGGGTTTCTCTGTGTGCAGCCCTGGTTGTCCTGGAACTCACAGAGATCCACTTGCTTCTGCCTCCCAAGTGCTGGAATTAAAGGTGTCCACCACCACCACTCAACTTAAAACATATTTATAAGTTGGGATTTATTACCATTTTGTTATTGTTTCCAATATTCTTAGCAAATGTTTTGTTTCTTCTATTATTTGGTGGGATATTTTTCATAATTTATTTTTATAAATCAGGAGAATATGGGCATTTTTAAGTCCCCAAATAAAACCAATCAAACAAAAAACAACCAACCAACTAACCAAACCAGAAATTATCAAGTGTTGTATCTGGAGAAACAAAAAGCCTTTCATGTGACTGGTGGAATGCAAAATCATGCAGATGCTATAGAAAACACCGTGCCAGTTCCCAGCAAAGCACAAAGAGAATTACTAGGTGATCCAAACACTCCACTTCTGGGTAATCAGAATCCTGTATACCTGCACTCACAGCAATGGAAGGACAACTGAAGTTGCTAATGATGAACAAACAAAATGAGGCACATGTACACAATAAGATTTTACTCAGCCTTAAAAAATATTTTGAAGCCAGTAGAGGCAGGTGAATTGCTGTTGAGATCGAGGCCAACCTGGTCTACAAATCAAGTCAAAGAACAGTCAGGGCTACACAGAGAAACCCTGTCAAGAGAAACCAAACCAAACCAAATCAAACCAAATCAAACCAAAACCCCCAAAAAAGATTTTGGGCTGGTGAGATAACTCATGCTACACAAGCCTGGTGATCTGACTTTGGGCCCTAGAACCCAGTTAAAGTTGGAAGGGGAGAACTAACTCTACAAAGTTGTCCTTTGACCTCTGTATGCATGCTATGGCTCACGTGCTAACATATACATCATACAAACACACATAATAAACTTTTGAAAAAAGATTCCGATATATTACTACATAAGCAAATCTTAAGAACATTATGTGAATAAACTATGCTGGTCACAGAGAAGAAACACTGTAGGATTCCACTTAGTCAAGAAACTTAGAAAGTTCATGGGACATAGACTGAGAGAAGCTGAACTTAGAGAGACAGAATGTGGACATGTGGTTCCCAAGGGCTCACATGTGGCCAAGGGTAGCTGGATGAGGGTGATGACTCACCTAAGCACACATGTACTTAATGCCACCAAAATGACACTCGGAAATATCAGAATGTTAAATCTCAAGCTATGTGTGTTTTATCATTTTTCAAGTAGGGTATTATGTTTAAAAATCACTTACATTTGATGCTGGTACTCACACTTACTGGAATTGAGCAGTCCACTGCAGCTGAAAGAGAAAAACAATAATATTCTTGATATTTATAAATAATGAGAAACATTAATTTATAAACCACAAAAAGCTCTGCAGACTTGAAATTCTTTGCTTTAGTATTGTATTTCTAGAGATTTTTACCTTTGGCTGAAAGGATTTTATTATAGTGAACAGCCATGTGATTCTTGACCAGCTGGAGAGTGGTTAGTCTGAGAGAAGAGGAATCAGTGCAAAAAGCTAAAAATTAAAACATATTTAGTCATTACAGACTTAAAATAAACATCACAAGACACACAGTTACTGAAGTCATTCTTAGTCACGTTCTGGAGTTCTCCGGAGGAGGCTGAGAGTACACTTCCATGGTGCTGTGTCCAGCCTCCATTTTGCCCTGGTAACACTGATTATACCAACTCATCAGTTAGGTTCAAACCTTTTCAAGAGTTAGGTTTTACAGGCTTGAGAGTTTGGGGAAGAAATTCTAAAATATAATCTAATAAAATAATTTAGAATATAATTTATTAATAAATTAATAATGTTAATCTACTATTAATTATTACTATTTATTTTATATTTTTTTATTTTATAACTAAATATCTTTTTTAACATTTTATTTATTTATTATGTATACAGTATTTGCTCTACATATATGCCCAGGCACCAGATCTCAATGTAGATGGTTGTGAGCTACCATGAGGTTGCTGGGAATTGAACTCAGGACCTTTGGAAGAACAGCCAGTGCTCTTAACCTCTGAGCCATCTCTCCAGCCCATAACTAAGTATCTTTAATCACTTGCTTGGTTAGGAACAAACCATTGAGTTTGAGAAATCAGACAAGTCCCAAACCACAAGACCATACAAAGACTCTGCTCTGAGAATCAAGTTTCTGACTTTACATCTGGACTCAAGGTCCACAGACTGCTCTAAGTAAAGGAGCATAAAATCTATGCCATTCAACTTTTCCACCTTCACTCAAATTGCTTAAAAGGAATCTTAAAAGCATTAAGCACTGATATATAAGTATAAAGTACTATGGAGGCATATTCTTAAACATTAAAAACACTTTTCTGGCTGGGCTTGGTGGCACATGCCTTTAATCCCAGCACTTGGGAGGCAGAGGCAGGAGGATCTCTGTGAGTTCAAGGCCAGCCTGGTCTTCAGAGTGAGTTCCAAGATACCCAGGGCTACACAAAAAAACCCTGTCTCAAAAACAAAAACAAAAAAACAAACAAAAACACTTTTCTGCATGTGTATGTGTGGTGTATATACATGTGTACACATGTTCAAATGTGTGTGGATCCATGTTATATGTGCAAGAGTGAGTGTATGTGTATGTGTATGGGTATCAGGAAGCTTCCTTGATTATTCTCCATCTTATTTATTGAGATAGGATCCCTCCTTTGAAGCCAGGCCAGCTGATGAGGCTAGTCTAATCAGCCAGCTTGCTCTAGGCATCCCATCTCTGTCTCCCAGGACAAGTGGGCTGCCACTTCCACCATGCTTTATATATGTTTTGGGGATTCAATTCTCAAATTGCACAGCAAATGCTTTATCTATTTATCCACTGAGCTATCTTCCCAGCCTCTGAAAAGATTCTGAGAAGTCATAGGAGCATATACTTAAAAAAGTTCTACAGCAAAAGTGAATATAGAGTTTGAAAAACAAATGACTCTTCTACATTGAAACTTAGATTCCTCTCCTCTATCTATCCTTCAGTACTTCAAAATCAATCCATTCAGGGAAACTCTGTATAATATAAGCATATTACTATGGAAGATGTTGCTGGTGGGGCACTTGCCATGCATTGTTACACTCTCTCTACCAGTACAATTTTTTCTAGTCATTATTATCACCACTTAACAGAAGTGGAAACTGAGGCACAGAGCTGTGAACTGAGTCTGTGTCATCTTACGGACAAAGGATGCAGTGCAGAGGTAAGAGCTGATGAGGCTGGATACTCACAACTGCTCTGCCTGCACTCACTTTGCAAATGAATTTTAAGTTAGCAAGCATTATGTTGTATTCTTTACTGTGTGTGTGTGTGTGTGTGCGCGTGCTCCTGAAGAATCGAGGGTCTCACACATGCTATGCAAATACTCTACCCCTCAGCTATATCCTCAGCACCCTTTACTTTTTATTTTGAGAAAGGGTCTCATTAAATTCCCAGAATGGCCTTGACCTCACACTGTAGCCCATAAACTTGCTATCCTCCTGCCTCAGCCTTCCAGATACTGGTATTACAGGCTTGCACCACCAGATATTGCTTCAAAGGTTTTTTGATTTGTTCATTTTTTAAAAATCAGTTTTCCTTGGAAGCAGTTAAGTCGACAGCCTAGCTCTGCCAAGACAGGGTAGGAAAGTCCTTCATAATTCCTGCTTTACAATTAATGCCTGTCAGAGATACTGGGCCAAAAGGCTGAAGATAGATGCTCCAATGTTATAAAGAGAAACTGGGGACTGTCCAGGCAGCCAGTTGTCTGTCAGTTCTTAGTTTTGGAAGCTGTTTGCTCTACACCTCCTGTTTATTCAGATATATTTATTTATCCTTCTCAGGTCTCTGATGTGGTTGAAGACTAGATAGTTACAGACTCACAGTTAAGGTTTAAGTTGTTTAGGAAGATACACCTTAAAAGGATGTTCTAGGTCTAATGATGTTTTTAAGTTGATAATACAAGTTAGGATGGGAATTGAGTTAGGTATAGAACTTTAAACTCATAAAGATAGATAATAGAATATTTTTATTAGTTGCCAAATGCATATGGACTGGACATTGGGAATGTATGTCATACTTCATAATTTTCATAATTGTTGCCGAATTGTTCTTATTGTTTTGTATTGTATTTATTGTTACAAGAAAAAGAGGCTTTTATTGGACTAAAAGGGGGAGATGTTGTCAGAAAAGAAAGATACACTTTAAATTAAAACAAAACAAAACAACAGTTTTCCTAGTTGTTTCTGTGCATACAATCTGGTACAAAGAAATAATTGAAAATTCCATCATTTCTTCATATTTGGAGGGGACAATATAAAAGATTTTTCATAGAAATAAGAACAACAGGTTTAAACTGTTTTTTCTAAAATCCATGCCAAAGACTTTTAAGTTATAATTACAAAAATTATTTTAGAGTTAACATCAAAATTTCACTTTGAAGACTTTAAAATATAAAAGCATCACAAGACATAGAGATTCAGCAACCCATAAACACTAGCTGAGAATATATCCAAGTCTTTTCTACATAGCTTTTCTTTAGGGCTATGTGTTTATCACTTGATAATCATCACCTTAACAAGCAGGCATGCCTTCTTTCAGACCTTGGTGCTGGCAAAGTAGTTCCTGGGTATAGTAGGGTGAAGCAGGAGGCAGCTAGGTTCACATTCAGGGTTAGATAATAGTTCGGAATCACAACCCCCTAAATGTGTCTAAACAATACCTACAACATTGAATTCTAATTACTAATGTGAAGTACAAAGGTTCATTAAGAGAACTGTTTCATCAGGCCATGTGATCACCCAGCACGAAGAACAGTGAGTCTTTTAATGAAGCTGCAGTTCTAAGTAGCTCACTTACCATTGCTCTTGGTGCTCAAGTGTCCTGTAAATAGGCATGGTGGACTGTATCTGGGGAGGACAGAGGTTGCTCTGACTTTCAACAATAATAAAAACCATCGATTAGGACATGTGAAACACAATTTTCACAAAAAGCAATATAGAATATTTTTTAAAATAACATTTTAAAAACAAAGTTCTTAGCCGGGCGTGGTGGCACACGCCTTTAATCCCAGCACTCGGAAGGCAGAAGCAGGCGGATCTCTGTGAGTTCGAGGCCAGCCTGGTCTACAAAGCGAGTCCAGGACAGCCAGGGCTACACAGAGAAACCCTGTCTCGAAAAACAAAAAACAAACAAACAAACAAAAAAAAAAAACCAAAGTTCTTGAAACTTTTATTCACCTAGACATGGTGGTACATGCCTTTAATCCCAGCAGTTGGGAGGCAGAGGCAGGGAGATCTCTATGAATTTCAGGCCAGCCTGGTCTATACACAAAAGTTCAAATTCAGCTATGGCTACACAATGAGACCCTATCTCAGAAAAACGAATCATTCAATTATGTTATTACCAGCAATAATATATCAAATAGCAAAAATCTTATGGCCATCAATTGAACATTTACTTTTTTGAGAAAATAAGATAGGACTGGGGACATGACTCAGTTGATAAGTGGCTGTCACTAAGTACCAAAGACCTGAGTTTGGAATCCATGTAAAAAGCCAGGCATGGCAGCGCATGTTTATAATGCCAACTTTGGAGGGACATGGATGGGCACAGGTAGATCCCTGACACTCTTTGACAAACTACTGTAGCAATCAACGAGCTTCAAAAGTTCATTAGCCGACAGTTTAAATTGTCAACCTGACACACCCTAGGATTACCTGTGAATAGTCTCAATGGGGGAGTGCCTTGGTCACATCTAGTGCTTCAAGCTCCTGCTGCTGTGACTCCCAGGCAGTGATGGGCAGTAGCCATAAGGAGATTTTATCACAACAACAGAAATAAAACTAGAACAGTGGGAGACCTTGTCTTAAAAAATAAAGGTGGAGAACACCTGAGGAAAGACACTTGACCTCAGTTTCAGACCTACACATAGGTGCGCACATACTTTTTTTTTTTTTAAGGAAAAAAGTTACCTTATGTGAAACTGTGTGTATGGGGATGTGTGCTTGGCAAGCGCTCTACCACTGAACTGTTTTCACACTAAGTTATTGTCAGAACAGTTTACTTTGAGACTTCAGTTTTACTGGGTCAAGTGATCAAGAGATCAGTTCTGTCACTCGACACATACTCATTTTATTCTGATTACTACTGACATATTAGATATTTTGTTTTGAGATAATACATATTTTGAGTTATATTTTTTAGGTTTTTTTTTTCTTTTTGGGATTAGATCTTACTGTACTGCCCAGGCTGATCTTGAATTCTTGGGCTCAAGTAATCCTGCCTCAGCTTTCCAAGGAATTACAGGTACACAGTTACACACCAATGTACCCAACGAAACATGCTATATTTAAAGAGAATTCCAGTAATGCAAAAGTAGTGCCTGATTTTTGAGACTGCATGGGATTAGAAAATTATTTAAGTCTCATCAAAAAATAATTTCTTGTTCAGCTTCTGTCTACAAACTTCTTAGGACATTTAAATAGCTGAGCCCAAAAGGACTAAACATCAAATGATTCTATTAACATGCTTTACCATTTTTCCATTCTTATTTGGGCCCCAAAAGGTTTACTACATCCCAAGTCAGCAGGAAGTCATTTTAAGAGAGTGACGTCCTATCTCCAGAAGGTGGGGTGGGTGTTTTACCCCCTTTGTTCATTTGATGGGTTATAGACAATCTTGTTATTTAGGGGGAGAGATTACAAGCTGTTAAATGGTCTTGTCAAATAGATTTTGGAGGTTAGACTCAGGGATTTCTCTCTTTTTCTTTTCTGTATCCTTCTTTCTCCCCTATGTAGGGGTGAACAGATTTGAGGAAGAATGGGTTACAGACATAATATAGGAATGATAAAGAAAAAAGGACAGATTTTGAATATGTCCTTATACCTTTGTATACTGATACAAAATTAAGATTATATTTGGCCACATTGGTATTGATCTTTGTATATTGATGCAAAATTAAGGTTAACTCTTTTTAAGGTATTGTACCTAGGTAATGCTTAAAAATGAAATGTGAAGTTTTGGCCTTTTGCTACTAACTGTCATAAACTGTTTAGGATAATTAAGAAATGCAAACTAATAGTCATTCAAGACTGTCATTTTGTTAGGTACTATGACAGTCTATCACAGTTATTTTCTAAGTTAATCAGAAATCAAATTTCTAAGAGACAAGCAACATTTACTTACCTAAATATAAGAGATAGATAGGTGGTCTTCAAAAACCTAAAGAGATCTGAAGAATATGGCATTCAAAGATGTTTTCTTAACTTAAGATTTTTTTGATATCGAGACATGTCAGCTCCTGACAGCACCCCCTATTCTACTCCAAGTAGAAGATGAGCATCGAAGAATCTCCAATTAGAGATGGTTGAATTAGTGGCAAGCCTATCTCTTGGCAAGAAAAACCCCTTGCTTCAACTGTGGACAGACTGCTGTCCAAAAAGGACAAAACTTGGAAGCAGGTAAGTCGACAGCCTAGGTCTGCCAAGACAGGATAGGCTAGTCCTTCATAATTCCTGCTTTACAATCAATGTCTGTCAGAAAAATGGGGCCAAACGGCTGAAGATTGATGCTGTAATGTATGGAGAGAAATTGGGAACTGTCCAGGAAGCCACTGGTATGTCATTTCTTAGTTTTGGAAGCTACTGGCCCGGCACTTCCTGCATAATCAGATATATTTATCCCTCTCAGGTCTCTGAAGTGGTTGAAGACTAGATAGCTAGAGTCTCATAGTTAAATTTTGAGTTGTTTAGGAATTAAGAGGGCGTTCTGGATCTAAAAAGATTTTTTTTTAATTGTGATGCAAGCTAGGATGGAAGCTGAGTTGGATGCAGAACTTTAAACTCATGGAGATGGTTAGATAGTAGAATATTAAATTCAGGTGCCAAATATGTGTGGCCTGGACATTGGGAATGTATGCTAAGCCATATAACTCTTCATTATTGTGGCCTAATTATTTCTGTTGTTTTGTATTGTATTTATTGTTATAAGAGAAAGAGCCATTTGTTGGACCGAAAGGGGGAGCTGCTGGGGAGAAAATATATACCTTAAACTAAAAAAAAAAAAAAAAAAGAAGGGGATGGGGGGATTTAGGGGGAAGAGGATGGGAGGATGGAACTGGAGAGGGGAGTAGGGAGGGGATAGTGATTGAGATATAACTTGAAAAAATAAAAAATAAGTTAAAAAAAGAATTTCTCTCTCCAAAATGTAACTGCACGTTCAGTAATACTCTAAAAAAAAAAAAAAAAAAAAAAAGCAGAGTTTCAGTGTTAAAGTAACTAGTATGCAGAATATGGATACTGTATCTCCCAGGCAGGTTTTTGTTTTTGTTTTGTTTTTGTTTTTGTTTTTTTTTTGGTGTGGTGCAGAGGATCAAACTAGGGTCATTTCTTCATTTATTTACATTAAGATGTGCACTTATTGGTTTCTAACATTCCTAACAGATAAATGTCATGTTAAAACTCACAGAGCTGAAGGGGCCCTCTCAGGCATTGCTTCCTCCAATGGGGTGTATTTTTCTGTTTCTTTACATGACCATTTCCCCCCTCCCCAGAGCAAATGTTATGCAATAGTATTATAGTAAATATATATAAAGTTTTCTCATTTTTATAGGTACTTATGACTGCTTTACAATCCTTTATACTGCTCATTTAAATCACCATAGGCACAGTTTCTACAACATGATTGGACCCAGAATAATCCAAAAGTAGTCTCAAACCAAATGCCCAGAAAAAGAACACCAATCTCTAAATTAAGACTAAAAATTGGTTTGTGAGGTTGATGTTTTTGGCAGGACTGTCAAATTCTTAAGCTCAGTTTCCTACATGATTTGATTTCACTAACAACCAGAAGAAACTTCACTGAGGAAAAAAAATGGTGTTTCAGTATTTTCCCAACATTGCTGGAAGTGTAAGACTAGGTTGCTTATAAAAGCATCTCGAAGGGAACAACACGTTAGAAAATCTTTCCCAGAATATGGATACTGTATCTTTCCTAATCTTTTCAGTTAGTTGTCCTAACAGGTTGCCTTCTCTTGCTTTTCCAGTACAAGTTGTTGATAATATCATGGAAGGTGCACCAATATTCTTAATTTTCTCCCTTCTCCTGTTAGAAGCTGGAAACAAAGCCTTATAGATGATCGAGTCTAGCTCTCCACTTTACAACAACAAAGGCTTGGGAAAGTAAAGTAACTGGCAGAAGAAGGCCTCATTAGTTAATATCAGAGACTAGAAACAAGACCTATTGTTTTTCAAGCTGTTGGCTTTCTGCTACATGGCCACTCTGAATGTTGACTCTACAAAAGAATATGATTACTGTAAGCAAGTGAGGAACTTTTCCCTCAGCTATCTTTAGTATTTTTTATATTCTGAAATAGCTGGAGGAACTAATGAAATTTAAGACATTTATTTTAAACTAAAATTACGCATTTAAGCTTTAGCTAAATTAATGGTTATTTACAAATAATTTAAAATTAATTACAATTATAGTTACTTATAATTTATAGCATATAAAAACTAGCCCAGATACTTGTTGAATATAACATTTACTTTACAAGTTCAAAACTAGAAACAATGATATAACTACATGTTATGAGCTAAAAGTAAAGCCACTTAGGTATGTTATAAAGTATAAACCCTTTTACACTTGTGACCTCATTTGAAAATAAACACCCAAAGCTTATGAATTCTATTATGATACAAATGCCCCCGCCCTACTATGTAAGTAAAACAACTAACTCAAGGATTTTCCAGTCTCAGTCTGGGTTCAAAGCTTGTTCTGTCACCTTCTGACACTGAGGGAATTATTTATAATCTTGTTTTCTTTATCTCAAAATATGAACAACACCTATTTAACAAGATTTGTGTGTGAATGTTTTGTTATGAGTGGAACAGAGCAAAGGTTTAAAGTTTGTTTTGTTATCATTTCTGAAGACCATAAGAGCATTTTGGTTTGATTTTTCTAGAGCTTAGATTGTTAAGGTGTCTGAATATCCTGTCTGCTGACCTTCTACACAAAGCATAACACATATTTTGATCTATTATTGTACAATAAAAGTGCTTACAAATTAATGGGAAGTTTTAATTCAAGGAATTAGTAGATCAATTCAAAGTTACCCTTTAAATAGACAACACCACTCCCTGTGTGTGTTGTTTATTTAGTCTTAAGAAAGAGTACTTGCTTAGGCTGTGAAGCTTCAACTTCAATTGTTCTGATTTGTAAAGATTTATGGGTAGAGGTCACCAACTACTTCATACTCTCTACTGGACTCAGAATATCACTCAAGGATAAAGGTGTATACTGTGACTATGCGTAGTCTTTTGCTATTAAACATTCAGTCCACCAACCAGTCATATTGGAAATTTATTACAAATGTGGTATCTCAGTTCCCCACCTTGGAGCAACTGAATTTATAACCAGCTCTGGGTGTGTCAGTTCTGGAGGGAGCGACTGGGAGACTTCAAGTACTTAAAACGCACCAGGAGCTTGCTACTTATTATCTACACTTAATACCCAGAACTCCGTGGCATGGGTATTTTTCCCCTACGTTCAAGATGAGAAAACTGAGGGTCGTTTCTGCGAAAGCAGCCGGTCGGTCTGATTTGGGGCTCACAGGTCGGACTTAAAAGACCAGGCTTGGTATTCTGCCTAGGAGATACCGAGGTGGTACAGGCTGCAGGTCCCAGGATCAAGGGATGGATGTCGGGGCGACAAACTCAAGGCCAGGCAGTAGATATGAGCCAGGCAAGCGGGGTCTCCCCGTGGGCTCCGGGCTTGTCCAGCTCAGGCCATTACCCCGCGACACTGGAGAAGGGGTTGGCATGCAGCTCTAAAGGCCAGGGCGCGGCCTGGACCCCCGAAGCCTCTTACCTCTCCGGCTGCCATCCATGCTAAGTTCTCCAGTAGCCTTCGGGAGGACTTTCTATGTCCCCTCGGTTCTTACTGGGGCCAAGTCCGACCGCGCAGTGGAGACTTGAAAAGACTAGCCTGCGGGGCTGCGGAGGCGCAGGCCACGGAGACCGTCGCTAGGTCGGTTGCTAAGGGCCGGCTTGGCGGCTGCAGATTATGACGTCACAACACAGGGACGCGCTCTCCCAGGCCCGGCTCCGCCCCCGCCGCCAGGCTACAGCCGCGGGCTGGAGAAGGGTTCCAATCCGTTGCTCTAGGGGAGCTTACCAGCCATCCAGAATGAACTGTCAGGAAGGCGACTCACGTCTGTTTCCGTCACCATACCCACTTTTTACTTGGGTGCCTGGGATTCGACGTCAGGTGCTCGAGCCTGCAGAGCAAGCGCTCCTGACCAGGGAGTCATCTTCAGCAGCCCATATCTTAGTTTGTAAACATTAGTTTGAATTTCCTTTCTGTCACCCGAGTTCCTCACCTCCTACCCTCGCTCTCCCTTTATCTCAAAACTACAAATTCCGTTTCATTTTGACTAGAAGAAGGCCATGAAGAAAAGATTGATCTTTTCCGTAGCTCTCTGCAACTTGTTTATTTTTGCGATAAGTTAATGGTGAATCCTTGGAAATAAGATCAGAATAGGGTAGAGGGAGTGCAGAAGGCATTATGTCACGCTGGGTTCCTCGGCAACCCATTCTTGAACTTTTAGGCTGGATGTGTAGTAAGTCTTTGTTGTGGGATCGATCGTATAGCAGCTTTCCTGGACTCCTCGCAGTAAAAGACAACAGCCCACTCATTGCAACCAAACTCCTGACAATCAAAAAAGTCACTAGGAATTGCCAAGGTTTACCTGGGGAGGAAACTGCATCCCACCTGAGAACCCGTGTTGTCACAAAAAGCATGAAAGATTTGCTGAACTTTGAGCGTCTATATATTATGGTTGGTTTTAATGACAACTTGGCTCAAGTTAAAATCTGCAGAATAGGGAGAATTTCCCGATTGCCTTAAATGATTTGGAAGACCCCCTCGGATTGTGGGTGCTGTCTTCCTGTAGCAGTCCATATTTTAAAAGTCATGGCAGAAAAGGAATATAGGTTGCCTCTTGCTGGTGTTTACCCTTTTGCTGCAGTGGTTGAATCCTTCCCCATCAGAACCAGTTTTTTCCAGTTTTACATCAGGAACTAAGCACCAGCAGCTCTCCAGGAATCTTTCAGGTTTTTGGTACCAAGTCGGGACTGCTCGCGCATCCAGCCTTGTCTATGGAGCAACTATGCCATCCTCCCTGGTGAGAGGTAGTCATTGTGGGCCTAGTCTGACTAGTGAGGAGCTCTGAGAATGGTGGGAGATGGAGAAACTACTTGAGTGCTCAGCCTCTCAGGTGCAATTCAACTGTTTTTGCTATTTTAATGTAGGCCGACTTAATAAGTCGCCCCCCCATCCCATTGTTTCCATTCCACTATAGAATCCTGTGGACAGTGCTGTCCCTGGGCAGGTGGTTCTGGGTTATATAGAAAAGCAACCTGAGAAATCCTTGAGGAGCAAGCTGGTAAGTAGTATTCTTCCAGGGCCAGCCTCTAGGTTCCTGCCTTGAATTCCTGTCCTGAATTCCCTTCATGATGGACTGTAACTTGTAGGATGAAATAAACCATTTTTGTCCCCAAATTGCTTGTAATCATGCTATTTTATCATAGAACTAGAAACCCAACTAACACAGCTTACAAGCTTGATAACACAGCTTACAAGCTTGATCCTGAAACAAAATTTAAGCCTGACAGCCTCAGGTCCCTGTTTATGTAAATGAAAGGGATGCTGGAAATTGTGCAGATACAGTATATTGATATGGACAGTGGCTGACCAAGAAAATGTGGTGTTGTACAGATGTCGGGTTTCTCTTTTCTAAGGCTTCTGTCTCAGAAGACCCAAACATGAGGGGAGTTAGGATTAAGAAAAGTAAATCAGAAATGCTATAATAATGAAAGGAAAAAAAAACCCAGAATACCAGTTGTAACAACTCCTGGAACAGTGGTCCTCTAAGACATAGGGAGGAGAGAAAATAGGGCTTAAAATATGATTCTATACGTCCAACAACATTTATGATGATACAGAGTAAGGGGACCAAAGGGGACTTCAGCTGTGGCCCAGAGGTCATGAATCCTACTGATCTTGCAGAGGACCCAACTTCAGTACACAGTTACATCAGGCAGCTCACAACTACCTGTAACTCTAGGTTCAGGGGACCTGACACATTTGGCCTCCAATGGTACCTGCCCTGATGTGTACACACCCACATATAGACACCTCCCCACTCACACTCAGTATTGCCTGGTTTTTGACTTTCTCTAAGGCTATCCTCAGTTAAAAATAAAATCTTTTTAAAACAATACATAATTAGATATTATACAGAAAGCTTGAACTTTTGGTTCTACTCGGTTACTTAAATTTCTGAGATTCCCTAAGGCATTTATTACATCATTAGCAGCTTGAAAACCCACCTCATAATTTTGTGCATAACAGGTCTCCAGTAAGCATTTGTTAAGTGTGACTAGAACTAAAGTTTAAAGGGCAAATTGAGGAAGGCAACACAATGATTTGGCTCACTAGATGCTAGCTCCTCCAATCAAAGCAGACTTTGTGAGTTAAAATGTTCTGTTTTGGATCCTTTGTATATATTACAGCTTCGATTTTGTGGTTTTAAGGAATTCCTATGTTTGTGAACATGTTTGTCTCTGTATCTCTGTTTCGTGTGCTTTTTTGACTCTTTTTTCTTGTTTTTTTTGGTATTCTTATTTGTTTGTCTTATTATATTTTATTATGCCTTAGATGCCTGTTTGTTTTCTAACGAGTGAAAGGCTGCCCACACAGTCTTTCTGGATGGGAGGGGAGGTAAGGAGGAACTGGGAGGAATAAGGACAGGGGAAACTGAATAGACTGTAGTTCTGTAAAATAATTCTGTAGTCAGAATATATTGTATGGAAAAATCCATTTTTAATAAATGACAAAGTATATTCTACTTTGAAATAGGAAGGAAGCTTCCCTGCTTGTGTGTGTGTGTGTGGGGGGGTAGGAGAGTAGAGAGGGCCCTGAAGTCAGTATTGCCTGGTGTTTGACTGTCTGTGAGGTCATTCTCAGTTTGTGTTTCTCTTTAAAGCAGTTTTGTTTTGCATGGCTGAGGTCATGCAACTGATATTGATTCCCCCAGTGTAAAGGTGTTCTTGGGGGCTTAACCCTGCGATAAGTTCATATCAGCTGTATGCCTGTGGTCAATGGATTTTCTTGACCATTGGATTGTCCCGTGAAAAGGCACTCTGTCTTATTCACATACACAGAACAAAAGCTGAGGAAAAATTGAATTTCACTTGCAGTAATATGTTCACAGAAAAACTGGAAAACCAATACTCTGTTGCACACTCATTCCTGAAAGAAATTATGAAGATCTTTTACTGGATGTATTGGCGTGACTTCATGTTTATGAATTACTCCCATACTATATTGTTGTTATTTATATTCAGAAACTGATGCATCTTTGTTTTTGAAAGAAAAATGTTACCCTTGAGTGAATGGTCAGGTGAGGGACAATGCTTTGATTTTTTTTTTGTGTGTGTGAGTTGAAAAGATGCTCAAGATTATGGCTTGTGTTCAGGTTTGATATTATTTTTAGGTCACTTTTTTATCTTTTTGGTTCTCTTTATTAAAAATGTGGCTTTTAATTTTCTATTTTTATTTCTATGTATCTATCTATCATCTATCTATCTGTATGTGCCCTCAGAGTCTAGATAAGGACTCGACTATCCTAGAAATATAGTTACAGGCAGTTGTAAGCCACTATGTAGGTGCTGGGATTAAACTCCGGCCCTCTGCAAGGCCAATACATGATCCTCCTAACTGCTGAGCCAACTCTACAGTCTGCTCTTCTCTTATTTTAATGGTGTAATTAGATCTTTCTTATTGAATGATATCTAAGCCTTTGGGATGGTGATATAAATAAAATAAATTATGTATAAACATTCTGTACCATCTAACCTAATAAAAGTAGTTTATATTCATTATGTTTTTAAATACTTTATTGTTGTACATTTAATTTCTATTTTGTAGATAGCTCTTCATTTCACAGTACAGAAGGTTCCTAGAAATGTTGCTTGCCTCTTTGGACATGCCTAGAAGCGCCAGTGAAAATTATCTAATTAAAGCAGAAAACACAAAAAATAAATGTCAAGTTTTTACCTAAGTTTTTGGTTGTGAGCCTAGCCTTTAACGGCTGAGCCATCTCTCCAGCCCAAGTTTTTACCTAAGTTTTTATTGGGCTATTATAAAATATTATTACAATATTTTATATTTTAAGTTACATTTTTATTTTTTATTATTTTGTTTTTGTTTTTGTTTTTTCGAGACAGGGTTTTTCTGTGTATCCTTGGCTGACCTGGAGACACTTTGTAGAGCCAGCTAGCCTTGAACTCACAGAGATCTACCTGCCTCTGCCTCCCAAGTGCTGGGATCAAAGGTGTGCACCACCACACCCAGCAATTAGACAGCTGTGAACTGCCATGTGGGTGCTGGGATTTGAACCCAGGTCCTTTAGAAGAGCAGCCAGTGCTCTTAACCCCTGAGCCATCTCTCCAGCCCTACATTTATATATATATATATATATATATATATATATATATATATATATATGTATGTGTGCACATATCATGGCATGTGTGTTGGGGTTAGAGGGACTAGTTTTTTCCTTCCACTGTGTGTGGCATCAGGCACATGGTGGCAAGTGCCTTTGTCTGCTCAGCCATCTCTTCTGACCACCATGAATGTACCCTTTTGTTGTTTAGTTTTAGTGTTTTTAAAAAAATGTATATGGGTATTTTGCCTGTCTTGTCTATGCATAATGTGCATGCCTGGTACCATGGAGGCCAGAAGGTGTCAGATACCCTGGGACTGGAGTTTTAGGTAGTTTTAAGCTGCCATGTGGATGCTGGGACTTGAACCCAGGTCCTTTGGAAGAGTAGTCAGTGCTCTTAGCCACTGAGCCATCTCTCCAGCCTCTCTACTAACATATTTTAGTCCCAAAGATCCTAAAGGACAAAAAGAAGAAAAACCATGGAGTATTTTTTAATTATCCACCCAGGCCGAGTAAAAATATATAGAATTAAAAGATGTGTGAGCACTTTGCGTGACCTCAGTTCTATCTATACAAAGTCCTTTATGCTTCAGTGACTGAAGAATGAATGAGAATCTGAAATATGTATGTATCAGTTTCTCAATATTGTGACTCATTTAAAACCTAAGTGACACAAGGTAAGTGTAAAGCGCATCAGCGTTGATCTGACATGGATTAATTCTCTGCTTGTCACTAGAGGGAGCTTTACGAAAGGTTTAAGCGCCATTCTCGAGAAAAATCAGCTATGTGCAAGCAATATTAACTAACCTACAGGTCTCTTACCCAGGGACTATAAGGTGCAAACACAGTAAGAAATTACTCTGGGGTTGGGCTGTTTCAGTTATAGTTAAAGGCAGATCAAGAAGTTCTTGTTCAGGGGTAAGAAAAGCTTATGTTATTATCTAAAAGTCCTCGGTGAATAAAAACAGTCTCCATCATTGTCAACCGATAATTTGATTTTTCTTAATTTTATTATTTAAAGGAAGAGAGAGTAGAAATGTCTATAATTCTTTGTGAAGTAATATGTGTCTAATGGGAATACAGGTATACAAAACAGTGATAATAAGATCTACTGACCTCAAGTGACCATTCTAAATTACTTTAAACAATTGAACACTGATTCCTGAACATAAACAGAATCTTATCCCTCATCATTCTCATGAACTATAAAAACACATACTGTTTTATGTATTATTGTGGAATTCGATATTGAATGTTATACTTTGGGTTCTTATGTTTTATAGATAAGCAAGCACTCTATTGCTAAGATATACCCAGCCCTTGTTTTTTGTTTATTTGTTTTGAGACAGGTTTCTCTAAACTAGCTTCTAGTTCATGATGTTTTGGGCACCTACCTTCTGAGTATGAGCCACCATACATTGCTAAACCATAGTGCAGTGGTTCTCAACCTGTGGGCTGTGACCCCTTTGGGGGGGATCAAAAAAACCCAATTCACAGAGGTTGAATATTAGATATCCTGCATATCTAATGCTTACATTACCATTCATAGCAGTAGCAAAATTATAGTGATGAAGTAGCAATAAAATAATTTTATGTTAGAGAGTTATCACAGCATGAGAAACTGTGTAAAAGGGCCACAGCCATACAGGAAGATTGAGAACCACTGCCATAGTGTTTTCATCGCTTTTTTACATTTATTTTTTATTTTTTTAGAGACAGGGTTTCTCTGTATCCTTGGCTGTCCTGGAACTCACTCTGTAGACCAGGCCAACCTTGAACTCACAGAGATCTGCCTGCCTCTCCCTCCTGAGCGCTGGGATTAAAGGCGTGCACCACCATGCTTGGCAATTACAGACAGCTGTGAATTGCCATATGGGTAATGGGATTTAGACAGCTGTGAACTGCCATATGGGTAATGGGATTTAGACAGCTGTGAACTGCCATATGGGTAATGGGATTTGAACCCAGTCCTTTGGAAGAACAGCCAGTGCACTTAACTGCTGAGTCATCTCTCCAGCCCTTCATTGCACTTTTAAAATAAAAAGATTTTATCTTATGTATATATCTGTGCACTACATATGTGCAGTGCTGCAGAGACCAGAAGACTCCCTGGAACTGGGGTCACAGATGGCTATGAGTCACCATATGGCTGCTGAGACTCAGGCTCAGGTCCTCTGGGAGTAGCCAATGCTCGTAACTGCTGAGCCCTCTCTTCATCCCTCCCTACACATTTTAATATGCTTATTTCCACAATTCATTTTAAAAATTTTCCCTGTGTTTGAAAAGAGGACAAAATTGCATCTCAGTAGACAGCTTGGCTGGCTTCTTATTACCAATGGAAGATTCATTCACATTATGACCTTTTGGCCAAGGCTGCCAAGATTTCAGACATCAGGTCCACTGATAATTGCCAGTCTTTATTTCTTCCCAGCTGTGTTCTTCAATCTTTTCACCCAATTAAGAGAACAAGTCTCTGTAAAGAGAACTCCCTCGTTTGTTGGTTACTAGGTAACCTGTCTATATAGCTTAGGACCATTTTATATATTCTTTCCCTGTCAATCAATCGTCACAATGAGTTAGAAGGATGCTCGGGCCCAAGGAGCCAATTATCTGTACTGAAGGCATTCACTTTCTGTTTACAAATGGCATCACCCTTGAAATCAGAGCACAACAGAAAAACACAACCAAGTTGTTCATCTAGCCAGATAATTCCGCTTAAGAAAAGAAGTTTGGAGTTTATGTTTCTTATCCACTGAGACCAAATATCTCCCAAGAAGCAACTTAAGGAGGAGAAGGATTTATTCTGGTTCATGTTTTGAGAGGGTGGAGTCTATCAAAGTGGAGAAACATGGTGAGGTTCATGGCAACTTGAGCTGTGTTGATGGGAGCTTGAGGCTGCTTGTCCATATCTTTTTGCATGAGGAAACAGGGGGCATAGGCTGGAACTGGACCAGGCTAAAACTCATAAGGCTTGTCCTGTGGTTCCATGTTTGCCAGCAAGGTCCTATGTGCAAAAGTTTATAAAACCTTCCCAAAACTATGCCACCAGAAAGAGAATAGTTAACTGACCAAGCACATGAGCCTATGGGAGTTATGAACATTTGTAATAGGAGTTCTTTAGTGAATTAGTAAGGGCTTTAGGAATGTAGATTGGCTTGGCACATGGCATTGTATGATCCTGTGCATAAGAAGGAAAGCCGGGAAAACTGAAAAAGGTCTTCTTAATACAGCCACATTTTGAAAGACTCTAGCTGAAGTGTTCAGCTACTGAACACTGCTTAGCTGCTGATCACTGCCTCATCTTGAAAGACCCAAGACTGGCGCCCAAGGACGGGCGGAGCCCAAATGAAAAGCCTCGCTTCGAAGCTGCAGCTCTGAGAAAGGCAGAGAGCAGCACCCTGTGGAGGGGTGTGGCTGTGGACTTTCAAAGGACCTTGAGAGAGCCCACAAGCTGTGAGAGACCTCTAAAGACCTCTAAACCATGCCCTATTTAAGCCTGAGAGGGAGCCCCACGTGAGAGAGGGGCATTCGAGAGAGACAGCAAGGTGCGAAGCTTATGCCCTCTGCCAGCTCTGAGGTCACGCTAATACAGCATGAGCCCTGAGGCGATAAGAGGTGGGCTGACGGAATCCTTGGCGTGTAAAGTGAGAGGTGGAATCCGAAAGAGAGACTTGCCATGAGCTAGTCCAAGGAGGCTGGCAGAAAAGGCGTGGCATAGAACCTGCTGAGAGAAAGTTCATGAAAACCAGGCACTGGAAACATCTGTCCATGGGCCTAAAGTGGCTGAGCGAGTGAACAAGTTATAAGGAGGCAAGTGGAGTTCTGGGGCTGCAAGGAGGACCTTGAAAACAGGCAAGATGGTTACCCCTGTTACGTGAGGGTGTGACATGTGACATAGGCCCTCACAAGTAAATTAGCCCCGGCAAGCCCTCAAAGCTAAGGCAAGGCCTCGAGACCAAGGTTCAACTAGTTAAAACGGTGGCCTGAGGTGTCCATGGATGGTCTCGGCTGACTGAAGCTGGCCCCAGGTGAGCTGTTGAAGCAGGCTGGCTGCATGAGCCAGTGAGCAACACTAGCCCTGAGCCTGAGAAGAAAGCCTCAAACCTAAAGCTGAATTGAGGCAGAGGCTGCCATAATAATGCCAGAGCCAGACTGCTGATTGCTGTTTGAGGTGTGCCTGCAGATAGAAGGCTGACAAGTTTGCCCTCAGGACCCACAGCCTGGTATCCTTTCAAAAGGGTTAGGGTAAGGTTGTTTAGGTGTTGTTAGATATTAGGTGTTTTTTGTATTAGGTTATTAGTGCTTATTAGATATTAATAAATATAGATTAATAAATTTTTAGTTACATTTTATATTCAAATATAACAATTTTTTTAGAAATAGTTTCTTTAGAATACTAAGCAAGCAAGCTTAGAGAATGGAGGTGTGACCCTTGATCCCCCCGCAGACATCATTTTGTCTGTTTGACTCAACATATTTTCACTTGCCTGCTGTGTACCATTTCTGTAAACAATTAGTGTTCTTAATGCTTTATGTTTTAAAACATAAATCAAAATTATACAAGTTTGAAATAGTCTTTTCTAAGTTTTATTTTATGTTTATGAATTTTTTGTTTTTCATTTTTTGAAACAAGGTTTCTCTGTAGACCAGCTTGGCCTTGAACTCGAAGAGATCCGCCTGCTTCTGCCTCCCGAGTGCTGGGATTAAAGGCATGCGCCACCACGCCTGGCAATTACAGACAGCTGTGAAATGTCATATAGGTTCTGGGATTTGAACCCAGGTCCTTTGGAAGAACAGTCAGTGCTCTTAACCACTGAGCCATCTCTCCAATCCATAATTACTTTCTTTTTTTTTTTTTTAAAGAAGGCTTTAACAGAGGAGCACATCACATGCATTCCTGGTACACATGGAAGTCAGAAGGGGTATCAGACTCCCTGGATGGGTTATGGGTGGCTGTGAACCATCATTGCTGGGAACTGAACCTGAAACCTCCGGAAGATCAATCAGTGCTGTTAACCACCAAGCCATCTCTCCAATCCATAATTATTTTTTTTTAAAAGGCTTTATCAGAGAGGCTAGGAGGAAACCAGTGAACACTAAACCAAAAGAAGACTGGAGATGATAAATTGTTATCCTACAAACCTGAGACTCTGGCTCCTGATTTGGTGCTCATTCTACAAAGTCAGAATAGGCACCAAGACAGAGGATCCCAGTGTCTTGATTAGTCATATTCACTCTTTTAGCACATGCTACCCAAACAGCAGAAAAGTGATTTTTATAAGCACTAATATTCACACAAAGTGGAGAAGGTGAGTTTGCCTAAGTGTTGTATCTTAGACAAACCTTTTATAAAGCTGTCCTTGATAAATGAGATAAAATATATTTTGAAGTAGCACTTTTTATTTGGCCTTACTATTTAGGGTTGGCTGGCCCTGGAACTCACCGTGTAGACCAGCCTGGCCTCAAACTCAGAGATCCTTCTGCCTCTTTCTTCTAAACACTGAGGTTAAAGGTGTGTGCCACCATGCCTGGCCCAAAGTCACAGTTTTAAAAACAGATTTGTTTTATTTTAAATTGTGTGTGTGTGTGTGTGTGTGTGTGTGTGTGTGTGTGTGTGTATGTGTGTGTGTGTGTGTGTGTGTGTGTGTGTGTGTGTGTACAGGTATGTGAATGTGGATGCCTCTGGAGGCCAGAATAGGACTTTCAGTCCCTTATAACTAGACTTTCATGCAGCTGTGTTCTGCCTAACGGGTGCTGGGAACCAAACTCGAGTCCTCTGAAGGAGCAAGTGACCTTACCCACAGAGCCATCTCTCCAGCACATAAAGCTACACTCTGTATTCTAAAAGAGCAACATGCACGGTTCTGTGATATAACACATAGGCACCATTGAGTCAAATTTCTCCCCCTCCCTTAAAATGATTCCTTTGCCTTAGCTCAGAAGGACTGCCACTGGCCTTAAGACAAGAAACATTTATTTTCTGGAAAAATATGCCTCAGAAGTGGAAGCTCCTTCTCTCTCTCTCTCTCTCTCTCTCTCTCTCCCTCCCTCCCTCCCTCCCTTCCTCCCTCCCTCTCTCTTTTGTTTTTTTGAGATAGAGTTTGTTTAGCCACAGCGGTCCTGGACTCCCTTTGTAGACCAGGCTGGCCTCAAACTCAGAGATCCACCTGCCTCTGCCTCCCAAGTTCTGGGATTAAAGGTGTGTGCCACCACAACTGCCCTACTCTTTCTCTTTTCTTCTTCTTTTTTTTTAGGAAAGATGAGGAAAAATAACATCAATGACTTCCATAAACTGAAAAACTGCCATGTATTATTTATTATTTCAGTAATAATTATGTGCAAGGCATATATATATATTATATATATATATATTATATATATATATGCTCTTGGACTCACCTGTTTCCTTTAGAACATAATGGAATTCTCTCTTATTCACTTGCATGCTTTTAAGTCATTTCAGAACTTTTAGCTGCTTTGAACAGGATCATCAGGAGCTGGATGCCTGCAGAGATACTGTCAAGCGACAGAGAATAGCCATTAAGCTTAGACTGGAATCAACTTACTTTGAACCAGGCTCTGTTCTTGTTGGCTCTGTGAACTTAATGAAGGACCTAGTTCCTTCACCTTTAAAAGAGCATTATGCCTGTGAGACTGTCACAGTTCCGCTGCTCCTGAAACTGACCCTGATTGAGGGCTCAAGTGTGACAAGCAGTTCATGTGGGAAGTGATCTCACTAAGCCTCCATGATGGCACAGAAGTGAGACAGAGAGGAAAAGAAAGCAAAAAATAAGGGGGGGGGGGAGTGTTTCTATTGAGCAAGTTACCACTGTCGGTAGATAGGATTCCATCCCTCCAGGAAACTCAGGCAACAGGAAAGAGCATATCAGCGTTTTCTGTGCCGGGGTGTGAGGGAGCTGGGCTGTTGGTCTCATCTCCATATAGTTCTTATCTGAAGACTGTTAGAACTACTTAGGTAGTTCATTCCCTGGCCTTCCTCCAGGCCCTAGAGGGACAGGTCAATGAGGAGTGGACATCGGTGTTCAGAGGACACTCTTAGTACTAAGGTGTGGGTGCTGTCTGTGGTATGTGAGGAAGTGGCATGGGCTGAGAAGCTAGAGCTTTACAGTGTCTGTTGCCCTGGCAACAGGGGCCATGCAAAACACATCTACTGTTCATATTTAAAATTTGTATTATGAAGTGACCTTCATGGGTTTCTTATAGTTGGCTGAGCACAGGAAAGATGTTTGTTGTAAGTAAGCACTTGCTGTTTTTTCCCTTTGTTTCCCATGGGAAATCCATCTCGTACCTTCCACCTCTGTCTTTCCCAGGCTCAGCTCGTCTTCTACCCATTTGTTATCACAGGAGGAGACAGTGTATTGGCCTAGCAGAGCACTCCCAGTCAGCCGGCTACAGGGACTGAATTAGAGGTGCATTCAGGATCCTAGATGTAAGCATCCCATTTCTCCCAAGTATCTACATCCTTGGTACATAGTTGCTAAAGCTACTCACTGAATTTTTTTCCTCTTTATAACTAGGAGCTATGAGTTCTGGGCTAATGACAGCTTTCTTGCTCTGTGGGAAAGAAGGAGCAGGAGAAAGGGAAGGAGGAAGAGGAGACAGCCTTAAAGACATTACTTACCCCTCCCCAAATATACTTGTGGCTGAGTGAGTTATGCCTCTGGTCCTGCCAGTTATATGAGCTACTATATTTATTTTGGTCACTAGCAATAAGAGTCCTGATAAAGCATTTAATATACAGGTAACATGTCATACTCTAAGCCATCTTTTAATTGCATCATGTCTAGTGTAAATTCCCAAGCTGCCATGAAAGCTAGCTGATGGAAACAGGCCTGGGCTGGCTGTTTTTGTTTTTGGGATTTTTTTTGGTTGGTTTTTTTTTTTTTTTTTATGTCCCAGAACATCCTGCATCTCATTTGAGGTTTGTCACTTAAGATGCTGTTGCTCAGACACAGCATCCGATAACTTTTGAGTCCCACCTGTGAGAAAGCTAGTCCCTTTGCAATTCTTTGGGTCCTCACTGCGTGAAGGAACAAACTTACATTTGTTAGTAGATCTTCAAGGCGTCTGTAGCATGTCCCTAGCTCAGGCTCAGGGAGTGCCACCTGCAAGGACTTCAGGGTCATTTTTGTTTTAGTCGTGCTTACTAATGATAATTACTATTTTTCTCTTGATTCATTTTTGAAGCATAACTCCTTTATAAATTGCAGTAAATTGGAGCATCTTGGGGCATAGCTCAGTGGCAGTATGCATACTTAAGGTGTGTTTTAGTCAGTGTTCTATTGCTGTGAAACAAAACAAAACAAAACAAAAAAACCCCACCGTGACCAAAGCAACTCCTATAAAGGAAAACATTTAATTGGGGGTTTGTTCACTGTTCAGAGGTTTAGTTCATTATCATCATGGCAGGAAGCATAGGCATGGTGCTGGAGAAGTAGCTGAGAGTTCTTCATCCTGATTTTCAGGCAACAGGAGGAGCAAAGTACCTGGTCCTGGCATGGGCTTTTGAAACTTCAACCCCCCCCCACCCCCCCAGTAACACGCTTATTCCAACAAGGCCACATCTCTTAATCCTTCTAATCCTTTCAAACAGATATGCTTCCTGGTGACTCAGCATTCAAATATATGATCCTATGGGGCCCTTTTTATTCAAACCACCACAGGAAGTATGAGGCCTTAGGTTTGATCCCTAGCACTGAGGGCAGGGTGGGGAGTCAGAACCAGGTGTGGTGTGCCACACATATGTATTACCTTATTACTCTACTCAGAAGGGTGAGGGAGGAGGTTTAAGAGTTCAAAGTCAGCCTGGGTTGCATAGAGAGTCCTTGTCACAAAAAAATCAAGATGAGGTTAATTTGAAAAGTGGGTAACTTCAAAGGAAAAATACAGTACAAATATAGTAAATATAATAAATCCAGGATAATAGTATGGTAAAAATTAAAAATGTGACCTTAAAAGACTGAAGATGGGAATTACTTGCTTGATATAAGAGTGGTTCTGTTTGTATAGAGGAGAAAGAGGGAATTAGCAAGGGTACATGCAGGTGATCTTACTCCCATGCTCTGGTTTTATTTAATTTTGTGTGATGTGATTTTAACTAAAGGACAAAACTAATTTTGTGAGGGAAGAGCTTCAGCTCATTTGTGGTTTAAAACACTGAACACAATCTTTCTCAACTACTGGTCGAATATTAATAGAGTACCCTACCTTCAGTTTTTGCTTTGTTGTTGTTGTTGTTTTTGTAATTTCCAGTAACTGAAAATCACATTCAGATTTATAAAGCACCACCCTATTTTTTGAAAAGAATTTCACCATATTAGAAACATATCTCTTTTCTTCCCCTCCTCCAGCACTGGCTGGGGTGGCCTCCCGTCTTAGGGTTTTATTGCTGTGAAACATTTAATTGGGGCTGGCTTACAGTTCAGAGGTTTAGTCCATTATTGTCATGGTGGGAACTATGGCAGTGTGCAGGCAGACAGGGTGCTGGAGAGGTAGCTGAGAGTTCTACATCAGATCCTCAGGCAGCAGGAAGAGAGAGTGACACTGGGCCTGGCTTGAGCATTTGAAACCTCAAAACCCACCCTCAATGACATACTTCCTCCAACAAGGCCACACCTCCTAATAGTGGCACTCCCTATAAGCCTATGGGGGCCATTTTCATTCAAACTACCACATCTCCAGAGGCACTGGTTGGAGAGAGCAGAATTTGCTTTCATGCTTCCCTCTCTCCCCCTGTGCAGGGCTGTTGGTGCTACCGTGAGGAGGAGAAAGAAGAAAGGCCTGGCTCTTTGCCCCATTGTCTTATTTCCTCTTGGGGTAGTTGGTACTGTTCTTGTCTATGTGCTCAGTGTAAGCAAGTAATTGCTATAACATACTCCTTATTGCAACTGTACTAATAGGCATGGCAATATTCTAAGGAGACATTTGTACCTCTACCTTTGACTATCAGTCTACTGAAACAAGGTACCTCGTGGACTTGGTGTGTGTTCCAGAAATCTCATGCTGTGAGAAGGAAAAGACAGGTGCTAGCCAGAGAGAGAACTTGTCACCCTGAAAGAGAGTTGGCATAGTGCTCACAATTTCTTAGACCACTTTGCAGGAGAGGTTGGACCCAGCCAGTGATGAGAGGGACCACACCCTGATGACTGGGACTGCTGAGTTGTGCATACTTCTGACCTTCTTAAACCCATGCCTATGTCAGGACCCTGAACATAGACCTAGAAGGTCACCAGATCTCTCCACCCCCTTTCCAATGTGGTCACATTGATTACATCTCCCCTTTCTGGTTTTCACAGTTAATTTGGCTCTTTTAACTTGCTTACGAAGGATAGGTGGGTGAGTGTGGCCTCTTATGACTGCTATCTATAACTGTTACCTAACTCTGGTAACATGGTGGCAGTTCCACCCCAAGCAACTGCTTCAGACAGTCACAATGTTGTAAGACTTGACTCTAAATGAAACACATCTGCCATCATTATTCTCTACTGCTTGCAAAGGCCACTTGCCCTTTGACCCCTTCTGTTACAGTCCCTGGCTACACCGGAGGCCATGGACCTGCAGGTATGTGAACCTTGCCTGCTCCTCTTGGTAACTGGAATTAAGAGAAGGGTGCACAAAAAGAGAAAACTTCTGTCTGAGCAAATCCCCCCCACCCAACATACCTTATCTCTTTATGATGTTTCCCCTCTGCCTGGATCATTGTGGGGATAGGTAGGCAGATGAACTGACTAATATAGGCAAGCAACTTAGAATGGAACCAGAAGTCCCCTTCTCTAGGCATCCCCAAATCCACCAATGGATAATCCCTCAGGGGATACCTTGGTTTCTAAGAAGGAAATCCTCTTTTTGATCATATAGGAGAGAGAGAGAGAGAGAGAGAGAGAGAGAGAGAGAGAGAGAGAGAATGAGAATGTATAACTTCTACCAATAAGAAATATCTCCATCAAAAGACAACACCCTCTGTTGGAGAGGGAGAGATCTCCTCCCCTTCCTTTTGCCTTCACTACCAGTGGCAGACAGGAAGTCTGGCTCTGATGGGGTCACAAGAGCAGGAGAGCTGTCCTTGCCCCTCACATGCTGCACTCAGGAGAGCAGGCCTTGCACCTCATCTTGGTGGCCCAGTAGAGCTAACCCTGGATGTGAGGGTTGCAGATGAACCAGTTCTGAGGGTGTGAGCCCAGAAGATCTTGTCCTTACTCTTGTCCATTGAGGGGATGGCACTGTCTAGAGAGAGAGAGATCCCCTCCACTCTCTTTTGCCTGCACCACAGGTAGCAGGTGAGAGAGTTGATTCTGATGGGGTCATGGAAGCAGGAGAGCTGGCCCAGGCCCTCTCCTGTTGCAGCACTTGGGAGACCAGGCCCTGCACCTTACCTCAGTAGCACAATAGAGTTGGCCTTGGATGTAGGGGTTACAGGCCCAGATCCAGGGCTTTGAGTTGTCCCACCCCAACATCTACCCCATGGATGAACTCCTGGAGTACATGAAGAAGCCAGTTCCACAACCCAAAACCACAGGATCTCTATGACACAGGGCAAAAACAGGATATCTGAGAGGAGTTCCAATATTGACAAAGTAGCAGAAGCCAGAAATCTCTTACCAGACCAAGGAGTCATTGTAATGAACATTTGCAAACAAAAATGTATGGACAAAAGGGAATATTGTGGGACACACTATGACACAGTACAGCTTCCACAATGAGATTTTTTTTTTCTCTGTTGAGAGAGGTTATAAGGTGGAGGGTGGGTCTGAGGGGAGGTGGGAGATGAGTGGAATCAGGGTGCATAGTGTGAAATTCACAAAAACCCTCCAAGCAATAAAAAGGTTAAAAAAAAAGCCAATACCCTCCCTTTTCTTCGTTCAGTCTCATGTCTTCTTGTAGTAGGTTCAATAATGGCTACCCAAAGAAGATTACTTAAACAAAAAGCACATTTTTCTAAACAATTGAGAACATTGCTTTTCATTTATATGGAAGAGGTTCTCTGAGAAGTTACAGAGGCTATAACTTGCTCCAGGTACCTATTTCGTTTATGCTGCTTCACAACAGTGTTCCCAATTCTCAGTTGAGCCTGATAGAATCAATATCACATTTCTCATTCTCCTATGCTTCTAGGGTGCACATAGGAAAAGTCTCGGTTAATGCATACAATAGAAGAGTTGTTTGCAGCACGTAAAGACATGTGCTTTACAGAAGGGATATATCTGTCCTCTTTACTTTCTTCTGGGTGGGATATAGTTTCAATGATAGGGCTTAGAGCAGTATCTTAAGCCTAAGAGGCTAGTACTCAATATAGTAAAAAGTAAGGGAGAGTCTGAGTCCTTGGCATTATGTTTCAAATCAATTCAGGGAGTCTCCTAGCTTTTGACTTTTGTAAGAGAAATAACTAAACATTTGGGTTTTCCATTACTCAGAGTTATATATACTCCTTGTCGATCATTGTTGGGCTTTTTTTTTATTGCTCAGAGTACATTATCGAAGTAGATTTTCCAGGTATGTGGACCACTTGGAATACTAAATCAATGCAGTATGTCTACCTGGATTAGGCTGAAAGTTTAGCAATAGTTTTATTATTATCCTTTGGCATCTTCATATGGGATGCAATTTGATATGTGACTTGATCTCTGAACCAAAGCAATATTCACATTTATTAGAGAATTACATTCTATGCTCTTGATGCTATAAAGAATGATTATTCTAACAATGCTTAGAGTTTGGAAATAGTATGGAAACTACTGAATGAAGACTTATGAGACTGGTTTCCTTGAGCTGTAATGGTCTTTGCTGGATGTTTAACTTGACCACAGCATTCCTCTGGGTTCCAGTTTACTAACCTTTAAGATTAAAATGTCATGTTTAATAAGCTGTGATTTTAGTTCTTTAGATCCATGGAAAATGGGGTTTTATTCGAAGCTCAGCATTTCCTAGGGTTCTGACAAAGACCCAAACTCTGAAGTATTGGAGTTGTTTTAGAGCCTGAGGTGACAGTATTGTACAGAAGCTGGCAGGTTTACTGTTGGTGAGTTCACTGATATTTTGTTCTTAGAAAATGACTCATGGTCTTAGACCACATTCAAACACCCATGTGGTGTAGACTGTGATTTATTACAAATGAAGAGTTTAAGAGTGAGAAGGTAAAATATTCTGTTTGGTGCTCTTTTCGAGCAGAGACAAGATAGGGGCATCTTGCATCATGGCTGTAAGTTGTTGGTTTCATTTAACTGCTTTCAATATCACTGTCATTACAATTATTATTTACAAAATCTTCATATCTTAACTTAGTGTCCTTTAGTGACTTTATGCTAAACCAGAAATTACAAAAGCCTGAAGGGGTGGCTGTAAACCATACTGACATAAACTCATTATACTAATAGACACAAAGTCAGTGGTATTGCAACCAGCAGAAGACAGTGCCCAGATAATTCAGTGCTCTGATAACAGAGCTAATTAAGCAAAGGCTGGAGATGGGTCAACTTGCGAAATACCTCATAAAGGGCAAATTATCTGAATATATAGTTCACAAAAGAATATGTAAAGATGGCACACTTGTATTGGGTAGATTAAGAAATGGGAAAGATAGCTTTGTAATGTAGAAAATTTGAACACAGAATTTTAATCCAGCATGCCGGGGATGTAACTCAGTTGTGGAGTGCTTACTTAGCAGGCACAAAACCCTGGTTTAATCCCTTACACCACATAAACCAGGCATGGTACTGGATGGATGCAGGAGGATCAGAAGTCTTGGCTCACAGGGATGTTTAAAGCCAGCCTGAGCCACATTAAAACTATATATATATAAATACATACATATACATATAATTTTAATATATAGACACTGTGTGCCTCCTGATAGGATGTTACATATTCACCTGTGTGGTAATCTATAAAAAGTCTATAACTTGGATTTATGCATGCTAGAGGAGTCAGTACTGGTTAACATAACAACCCTTCCCACTTCCCCACCACTTCCCAGCAACATGAATTTTCTTTGTGTAAATTCCAATCAACATGGATGATAGTGTGGCCCAAGTGAGCTTCACATAGTCTTCCAAGGATCTGGCATATGGAGGCTCCTCAGTTGTTCACCCATGACTTTGGCATGGTCACACAGATGGTGTAAGTGAGAGCGAGGACTGCCATGGAGGTTAGCATAGACCAAGACTGCAAGTGTCCCGTGTCATTCCATATTCATATTCTACTAACTAGAAACTCAAGGGATGCTGAGGAATAGAGTTTGGCAGTGTGCATAGGAAGAAGAGGGTCTGGGTTTGGTTATCTACATATATATTGATGCCAAACAGGACACCATTTATAGGAATAGGCTGAACTCTAAACATCAACATGCAGCAACAACTTAAAATAGGATTCCTGACAGCCACAGCTGGTCCTTCTTCCCAGTATCTTCAGAGAGCATCTCTTACCTCTTGCCTGATACCCTGTGGTGTCATGTGCTTTTCCCTTTGCACAAGCAAATTATTGGTGACAAATGCACAGGACTAATGGGCACAAGAAAGAAAGAAAGAAAGAAAGAAAGAAAGAAAGAAAGAAAGAAAGAAAGGAAGGAAGAAAGAAAGAAAGCTGCACTTGTACCAGTAAGCCTCAGCTGTCAAGACGCATCTCCAATACCACGAGTACAGACCCTAATTATTTCTTAAAAGTGATCTCTTTAAGCCAAATCAAGGCAGAATACTCTCAGCATCCATCACTTCCTGCCTGTATGAGGCTTTGTAGTATGAGCTTGGTAAGATTTTGTCAGACCCTTTGTTGCTGAGTCTTTTGATTGGAATAAAAAAAAAAAAGATGGAGAAATAGGAGAAGAGCATGAGTTGATGGCCTGTCATCACTCAAGAGGAGCTAGCTCTCTTTTATATAGAAACTGACCTCAAAAAAAAAAACCACAACAAAGCAAGCAAACAAACAAATATGGAGTTAGTTTTGTGTTTGCCAGCTACTCCTGGGCATAGGGCCTGCCCTGGAGTGTGACTGGTATACCCAGTGCCACATTCCATGGAAGATTCCCCTTGCCAGCAGGTATCAGTTACAAATACTTTCTTGGTTAGGGGTGGGAACTCCTCTTCACTTCCGCTCAGTGCTGTGACCCCATCTGGCTTGAACCAGTGCAGGCCTTGTGTGTGCTGCCACAGTCTATGTGAGTTCATATATGTATCAGTCCTGTTGTATGTAGAAGATACTGTTTCCTTGGAGCCATTCATTTTTTTTTTTTTGTCTTATCTGGTTTTTGTTTGTTTTTATTTTCCTTTTTCTTAGTTTTTGAAAGAATGTTTATTCAAGTCACTATTTTCTCAGCTTAATCAAAGCATGGGACTATATAGGCAGGGCCTGGAAATGTGGCCTAGTTTTGCTTCCTAAGCAAGATTTTCATGAGTTTTTCAATGGAATGGTCTTTCTTTCTTTCTTTGTTTTTTATTTTTGTTTTTTGGTTGAGGGAGGATATTTTGCCTTCAGAAACCGTTGGATTTCAGTGTGTCATATAATTACACAATTAAATTGAAATTGCATCTATGTGAAATATTAGACATGCATTAGACAATGTCTTCCAAGAGTGTTTATCTAGAATCAAAGTCCTAGATCACTACAGATATATACTAACCACAAACATTTGGATCTATTGGGTCACAAGTGAATACAATCAGGCAGAACTCTGTAACTTCTTGGTCCTGTGGGTTAGTCTAAGAATTTAGTAGCTAAACTATGTTAGGACCTGAAGCATGCCATCTCAAAGTAGCATTGAACTGCTGAAAATGTGAATTACTCATTGCTACCATCTAAATATTTCTGTTCTTCCAAAATTCATGCATTAACTCTAGTGCCCAGTGTGATGGTCATTAGAGTGGTGCCATTGAGAGTTGATTGGTCATGAGAGCAGAGTCCTCATGAATGAGAGCAGGGCCTCTGCTACAGAGGCCTCAGAGATGTCCCTCACCATGTGAAGATGCAGCAAAAGTGAGAAGCTTCTGTTCAATCTATGAACCAGGAAGTGAACCCTCACTGGCCACTGTTTTGCCAGCACCTTGATGGTGGACATCTCAGACTTCAGAATGGTGAGAAATAAATTTCTATTACTAAAAAGCTTCCTAAGTGTGAGGTATTTTGTTAAAGCAGCCTTAATATCTTGTGATGAGTGAAAATGATGATGATGATGATCATCATCTCCATGAAATTCAAAGACACTCAAAACCATCAATGGGGCAGACAGAAAAAGTGGAAGATGAAGTATGTCATAACTTAACCAGAACTGATGAGATGGCTCAGGAGGCAAAGGCACTTTTGGCCAAATCTGATGATCTGAGTTTGATATCCAGGACCCCACATGGTGGAAGAAGGGACCAACTCCCACTAATTAGCCTTTGACTTCCATACCTGTGCTGTGGCACATGTGTGGTTGTACACACACACACACACACACACGAATAAATGTCATAATTTAATTGAGTTTCAAAGATGGATAAAAGAACTTGAAAAATACCCTTTGCATCAATTGTACACTGGAACCCAGTGTCTTACTATATCTGGGAAACAGGATACATTCTTAGGATTTGTAGCTCCTGCCTGGTCACACTTGGCAGGGCAGAGAGTTATTATTTCTGGCATAGGTCAAATTCTGAGACTCAGAGCTTGTTAGATATGTGGATAATATCAGATAGGACAGTACATAGACACTACTTTGTCCACAATGAGAAAATTCTCTTTCCAGCTACACAAAGACAGGCATATTGGGAAGAACATGAGCAATAATGAGCATCAAGTGTAAGGCAGTGTATTACCTATTTTTCTCATTGCTGTGGCCAGATGCTTGACAAAAAGCAACTTACACTGCCCCTAGAGGCATTGGAGATGTGACTGCTGTGTCACATGTGCATCAGTAGGTGGCAGAGAGTAGAGAGGCTATGTCCACATTCAGTGTTCTGACCTATGAACATCTGAATTATTAGTAGCCCAATATTCCCTGAAAATAGCAAGCCTGAGACCACCACCAGTTTGGCACTAGGTGCCTGGAGAGGGAGCTAGTCTGTGATGACCACCAGTCCAGCACCAGGCAAGTCCCAGATGGGCTCCCAGGACAGGAGGCAAGCCAGAGACTAGAAGAACCCTGCCTAGCACCATGGTCCCTAGGCAGATGGCCACTCAGGAGAGCTGGGCAATGAGTGAGTACAAGACAACCACTAGACTGTTATCATGGAATCTAGACAGGGTGCTAGCCTGAAATGAACACCAGTCTGGTGCTGTGCAGGCCTGCAGGTCAGACCATGCTGGAGATGACCTCTGCCAGGCATCATAAAGCTAATGCACAAGTGAGGGATAGAACTTCTGAGGCCACTCCTGAGACAAGACCATAGACTTAGAGAAACAGGCACCACTAAGAGGAGCAAGTACATGGTGGAGAAATTTAAGAGAAAGAGAAACAGAAAGGATGTGGGCAAAATGAAGAGAGGCAGAACTGGAGACTTGCGGGTAGTGAGGAACAACCTGATGTGAGTAGCTGGTGATACTACCTAGGATCATGGTGGGATCTTGGCCTCAGTTGTCACCATGGGCCATATCTGGGTCCATGGCCCTGAACCATCAGGGGTCCTTTACCACCAAAAGCCAGGTGGACATCCCTGGTCCAGGCTGCCACTCGGGAACATATTGATATCTGAGGGCTGTGCAGAACTGGCTCACCCCTGATCTGGGCATCATGGGAGAACTGGCCATAGAGGCATGAGAACAGGAAAGCTGACCCTGCTCCTAGCTAGCTGTAGTACTTAGAGAGAAGACCCTGCACGTATCTGGAGTTTCAAGTGAGCTGGCCCCAAGGATGCATGTTTGGGAGTACTGGCCCTATTTCTTGTCTCCCTGTGGTGGCATGGATAAGGGAGAGATACCCTCCTCTCCCTCATCCCTCATCACCAGTAACAAATGGTCCTGGGGTGTTAAGTATAAGAGAACTGGCTCAGTCATTCAGCAGGTCCTACACCTCACCGGGGTAGCACAGTATTGCTGACTCTGGATGTGGGGGCTGTGGGAGAGCTGACCCCAAGGGTGTGAGTGTGGGAGAGCCACCCCTGCCTTTTGTATGCTTTGCAGTGGTGTTGGTGTGGGAGAGATTCCTTCTCCTCCCTTTTGCCCCACCAGAGGAGGACAAGAAATCTGGCCCTTATGGGGTCACAAGAGCAAGAGAGCTGTCCCTTCCCCTCACATGCCCTGCACCTCATCTGGATAGCACAGTAGATCTAGCTTTATATGTGGGGTTTTCAGGCCCAGAACCAGGGTTTTGAATTGTCCCACCCCAACATCTACCCAATGGATGAACTCCTGGAGTGCATGAAGAGACCAGTTCTACAGACCCAAATCTACAGGATTTCCATGACACAGGACAACAACTTGAGAGAAATCCCAGCAAGGTCCCAGTATTGACAAAGTAGAAGAAGCTGAAAACCTCTTACCAGACCAAGGAGTCATTGTAATGAATATTTGAAAGCAAAAATTTGACAAAAAGGAATATTGAGGGACACTCTGAGACACATTACAGCTCCCACAGTGAGTTTTTTTCCTCTGTTGGGAGAGGTTGTAAGGGTGGAGGACAGGTCTGAGGGGCAACACTATAGTATAGTGTGAAAGATCTCAGCTTCCTACTCAGACCAACCTGCTCTGATTCTGTACATAAACTGCTCCATGTCCCATATTTTTCTCTATAAAAGGAGCTTAGAAAGAGTCTTCTCAGAGGAATGTCTTTGTTCACTAGATGCTCAAATTTAGCCCCTCACTAAATACAGTGTGTGTGTGTGTGTGTGTGTGTGTGTGTGTGTGCCACAGCACAGGTATGGAAGTCAGAGGCCAATTAGTGGGAGTTGGTCCCTTCTTCCACCATGTAGATCCTGGAGACCAAACTCAGATCATCAGATTTGGCCAAAAGTGACTTTGCTTGTCACCCATGATCAATAAGAAGTTGATTAAGAATATTTTGTAGAACTGTAGTATATTCAAATTGGAAGAGCCTATTAAATTCATCTAGGTAAGCTGTCTCCTTGAACTTACTTGTACAACTCCCCTTCGTGGAGTTAGGAATTGGTTGGGCTGCAGCAATCAAAATATAGTGACATTTTATCTATTAGATGTAAAAGGATAAAAATAAAGACAGGTGTGCAGAAACTTCATGTTCATGCCTAGATGCTTGATACAGAGATTAGCTCCAGCTTCCTAGCATGCAATCTGGATGAGATGGAGCCAAAGCTTTAATACATACACCTCCTTCCTTTGCATCCTTTCACATCTAGGAATTTCACCTATGGAGGTATTGACCTGTAGCACAATAATATATGTAAAATACTCTCCATTGTAGTATTGTCCATAATAGCAAAGCTCTAGAAACATCTTAATTATTCCCAGCTAAGGGGTTAGATAAATAAATCATGGTCTTACATGCAAGAGAATATAATAGAAAGACATTCCTAGTGAGCAGAGTGGGCAAATACTGCGCAGAGTGGTCTCATGTATGTAACATGATTACAGGATACATATACTGTGTGTACAGTGGGATGCCAGAATGATGACATCACAGTTTTATCAATTGCCTGTGAATGATTTAGGTTCATTAAAAAAGAAACTATCTTTTCATGCCTCTAACATGTATGGATTACCTATTTGGGCATATATTGATTTTATAATCATAAAAAAACCTCAAGGCTATTTTCATCTGAAATAAAAGGAAAATTGAAATGCTCTCGATTTTCCTAATTTAGTAGTATTACTTGGACACTACCATTGTGCAGACCCCTACTTTATTTTTATGATTTAACCAGACAGTCAAATGATTGTTTTTGTACTCATAACTACAGAAAATTCACTCCTATTCTCACTTTCTCTATCTCCCCATTGGAAGCTCTAAAACTCACACAGTTCTTTTTATGAAAAAAAAGCAGTTGCACAGATAAGTGAATAAATGAACAAATAAATAATACAAATGGCTTTGATCTCCTTAACAATAAAATTGATACCATCATAAATACGTTTTCTTTTCTAAATAAAAGCAGATCGTTGAGGGTTCTGTAATATTCATCTACCCTTCTGTGGTATACAAACACAGCACATTTCCTCTCCTGTGATTAAAGAATCTTAAGGGTTACCAGTCCAGATGATGGATGCGGATTGTGTACTGGTTGCCATGGTTTTGATTGAGGAGGAGCTAGTTAAGCTTATCCTTAATCTAGATAGGCAGGCATGAGTCTCTGCAGGGTTAAAAATGGTGCGAAAGACAGGGCTATTTTTAGATCGAATGTCAGCCTGTCTCTGGTAGCAGCTAAAAATAAGGTTCCTATCTGTAATTAACCCTTTGGCTACCAAAGTAGGTAAATAAATTAGTCACAATAGATTTCTTTTAGAAACTAAACTAACATTCAAAAAAAAATTAAAGCTAGTATCTAATTGCATAAGCATTTAAAACTGATATCTTATTTTTAAAAATACCAAAAAATATATATTTAAAGAGGCTTATATTAGCTTCAAAATCAGCTAGCCAGTTCCCATGGCAGCTTTACTCTGCTGAAGGATTCCAGATTGTAACCAATTTAATGTTTTTAGTTAGTGATTTCCTTTCTCCATTTGCAAATAGCGCTCTGGAGCAGACAGGAGGTAGACTCTTAATGGTTTATCTTTGATTCTATTATCCATATTACTTTATGTAGCTTGCCTTGCCTTATTAGAACCCAGATAATTTCTGTCATCAAGAGCTTTGACCACAGATGGTATAAGAACCTAGAAAGGCTGTATAAACAATCATGCAATCATCCGAGACTCAAGATGTCCAACTGCTACACTGCAGGTGCCATGATGGACCTGTGGGAGTTTAGAAAGTCCATTCAGGCCAGGGTCAGATAAAAAGATCTCAGCTCTAGTCCCATTTCTGAGTAGCCGTGGGACTTGATGGAAATCACTTAACCTGCTGGGCTCCATTTCTTCAGTTGCAAGACTTTTAGTTTCAAGGATAACTGGACCAGAAGATGAGTTATCTACTAAACATGGTTTATTTTTATTTTCAAATGGTTAATTTTTCCCTCACATAAAACTCAGGTGGAAGTCAGCTATGAAAACACAAAGAATGGAGTATTTTTAAGTCATCCTGGAGTTGGAGGGTCATGAGTCCCTTTCCCTCCTTCCTTCCTTCCTCCCTTCCTCCCTCCCTCCCTCCCTCCCACTTCCCTCTCCCCCCTCTCCCTCCCCCTTCCCCTCTCTCCCTCCCCATACTCAATACTTATTTTCCGGTTAAGGAGAGTGAAGGCTGGATCAGACTTGTGAGAATCAAACAGAGGAAGTTGGGATTCAGGCCTCCATATTTAAACCTGACCATTAGTTATTCTATGTCTATGAGGCAAACGCCACTAATAGGAAACAGATTTGGTATAAGCAAGGACCACAATTGTCAGAGTTGCTTTTTTATTTCAAAAGTGGTTCCAAGACTAACAGAGTGAAGCTATATCTGAATGCTATTTGAAATACTGACTCTAATTGGAACCTTCACAGAAATCGGTCTATAGCTTGACGCTAGCAGTGTTTCTGGATGTTCTGCTACACAGATAAAGCTGAGTAAAAATGCTCCAACTTTTGCTCCCCTAGGCCATAAAACAAAAGGACACCACAAGAAAACATACAGAGTAAACTAACCTGGGCCTACAGGGGCTCACAGAAACTGAAACACCAATCAAAGAACATGTATGGGCTGGACCTAGGCCCCTACACATATGTAGCAGCTGAGCTGCATTGTCTTCATGTGTACCCCCTAACAAATTGGGTGTGGGCTGTCTCTGACACTGTTGCCTGCCTTTGGATCCCTTTCCAGCAGCTAGGCTGCCTTGTCTGACCTCAGTGGGAGAGGATGTGCTTAGTCCTGCTGTGATTTGATATGCCAGTGTGGGTTGGCACTCATGGGGGGGGTCTCCCCTTCTGGGGGGAGTAAAAGGGGTTGTGGAAGTGGGAAGAAGGGGGTGTGAGGGTGGGATTAGGAGGAGAGGAGGGAGGGGAACTTCAATCATGATGTAAAAGTGAATTAAAAAAAAACCAACAAACTTTGATTCAATAACTTGATCCCTATGAGAAAAGAAGATTGTGCTGGGCCCCAACTGCTTAATACTGACATTCATATTGCACTTCTCAAAACCCTGTAAAACCATTTATCAAGAGATCATATCAACCACCCACGACCTGTTAAAACAGAACAAGTATTTTAACACTGAAAAGCAACTTAATAAAACTGCCAGGGAGTTGGTGAGGGAAGGAAATGACAGGCAGAACACTAAGCTGATTCCTTTATATATTTTTTTAAATACTTTATTTTTTTTCTTCAAGTTACATCTCAGTAACAAACCCCTCCCTATTCCCCCTTCCTATCCCGCTCTTCCATCCTCTTCCCCCCAGAAGTTTCCCCTTTCAGTCCAACAGATGGTTCCTTCTCTTATAACAGTAAGTATTATACAAAACAACAGATATAAATATGCCACATTTATGAGAGTTAAATGGCCCAGTATACCTTTCCAATGTCCAGTTTATACATATTTGGCCCCTGACTTTAACATTCTACTATCTAACCATCTCCTTGAGTTTAAAGGTCTATATGTGACTCAACATTCATACTAACTTGCAACACACTTTTAAGAGTATCTTCTTAGATCTACAACACCCTCTTGATTCCTAAACAACTCAAAATTTAACTATGAGACTCTAGCTGTCTATTCTTCAACCACCTCAGACACCTGAGAGGGATAAATATATTTGCTTATATAGGAAGTGCAGGGCCTGCAGCTTCCAAAACTAAGAAAGGACATACCAATGACTGCCTGGACAGTTCCCATTTTCTCTCCATACATTCCTGCACCAGTCTTCAGCCTTTGGGTCCTGTTTCTATGACAGACATTTGTTGTATAGCAGGGATTATGAAGGACTTACCTAGCCTGTCTTGGCAGAGTTAGGCTGTCGACTTCCCTGCTACCAAGTTTTGTCCTTTTTGGACGGCAGTCTGTCTGCAGTTGGTGCAAGGGGTTTTTTCTTTTTTTTTTTTTGGTTTTTTTCGAGACAGGGTTTCTCTGTGTATCCTTGGCTGTCCTGGACTCACTTTGTAGACCAGGCTGGCCTCGAACTCACAAAGATCCGCCTGCCTCTGCCTCCCAAGTGCTGGGATTAAAGGCGTGCGCCACCAGCAAGGGGTTTTTTCATGCCAAGAGATAGGCTTGCCACTAATTCAACCATCTTACAGTGGAGATTCTTCGATGCTTATCTTCTACTTGGAGTAGAATAGGGGGTGCTGTCAGGCGCTGATATGTCTCGATATCAAAAAAAAATCTTGATTTAAGATAACATCTTTGAATGCCATATTCTGCAGATCTCTTGGGGTTTTTGAAGATGCCCTATCCATCTCTTGTATTTAGATAAGCAAATGTTGCTTGTCTCTTAGCAACTTGATTACTGGGTAGTTTAGAGAATATCTGTGATAGACTGTCATAGTAGCTAACAAAGTGACATGTTTGCATGACTAGGAGTTTGTTTTACTTAACTATCCTAGACCGTTTTAGACGGTTGGTATCAAGAGGCCAGAGCTTCACATTTTATTTTTAAGTATCTCTAGGTATGATACCATTAGGAAGCGTTACCTTTAATTTTGTATCAATATACAAAGATCTATTCAATTGTGGTTAAATATACTCTTAATTATGTATCAATATACAAAGATCAATGCCTATGTAGCCCAACACAATCTTAATATTACGTCCATATGCAAGGGTCAATACCATTGTGGCCAACTATAATCTTAATTTTGTATCAATATACAAAGATCAATACCGATGTAATCCAATACAATCTTATTTTTGCACAATAAACAATGGTCAATACCACTTTAGCCAAATAAACTACTAATTTTATATCAATATACAAAGGTATAAGGGCATATTCAATAATCTGCCCCTTCTTCTTGGACCTTCCTGTGCTATGTCTATATCTCATTTTTCTCAAGCCCATGCACTCCTACATAGGAGAGGAAGAAGGATACAGAAAAGGAAAAGTAGGAAGTCCCTGTGGCTAACCTCCAAAACCCATTAAACAGGACCATTTATCAGCTTGTAGTCTCTTCCCCTAAATGATTCCTTTATATTTTAAACCGTGAAAATGTAGTATATATTTGAAGAAATACACTCATGTTTCAATGCTCTCCATGTCACCAACGTAACACACTTGCACAAGTAGCACCCAGAACAGATAGCTTTTGAACTGCTTTTGAACTCTAGTCAACCCCCTGGTCTCTTCCCTAAGGCTACCAACCTTTAAGAGGAAAGATTTATTCAACCAGGTTTGGCCTTTTATATGAGTGGAACAGTACAACATAATGTTGCATGTATTCATGGCTATGGTTTCCTTCATTTAACTTGATGTTTGTGAGACACTCTTGTTGCTATTTGTGATTATTGTTTGTTTATTCTGCTGCAGATTATTAAAATGTGCAACTATATTTCAACTTATGGACTGGCTCTACTGTTGATGGATATTTGGATAGTTTTCTGTTTTGGACTGTGACAAACCAGGCTTCTAATGAACATTTGTGATTCTTTTGTTTGGGGATAGATCTGGGAGTGACACTTCTGTGTCATGTGCCCATGTTAATGGGACTGTCAAATAGTTTTCCAAATGACTGACAGTTTACACTCACAGTAGTAGTGAAGGAGAAATCTGGGTTTCTGCATATGCCCCCAACACTTGTTACTTTTCAGTAATTGGGTAGTGGCTTTAATTTGTATTTCACTGGTGACTGATGAAGTTGAATATTTTTCTGTCCATGTCTTGACTGCTCGAATAGTATCTTGTGTGAACTATGTGTGCAAATGGCGATCTATCCTTACCTTTAATGGCAAGAGGGTTTTGTTTTTTTTGTTTTGTTTTTATATACTGGGTAGTGTCTTCATTTTCTTAAGTGTTCAAGTTTATGGTAGGCATTACTTAAATGCTTTCAAAGAGTTGAATGTTTACCATGCACCTCCAGCTACTGTATATTGAAGTCTGAAAAGTTTCTAATGACACTGTATATTAGCTAACTTTTTAATCACTATGATAAAATTATCAAGATAACTTAGCAGAAAAGTTTAAATCTCAGTTTTGGAGACTTCAGTCCTTTGAAGGCTTATTGCTTTGGGGCATGTGATAAGATACTTCATCATGGTGGGGAAAAGCAGGTGTGGCCAAGCTGATCCTTGACTGGTGGACGGGAAGTTAAGAGGAAGAGGAAAGTGGTAGGGTCCACAACATCTCCTTCAAGGGTATACCCATAGTGACTTCCACTAGACTCCACCTCTTAAAGGTATACTACCTTCCATGGAGTCCATGGGGATATGTAGATCCACAGTAAAGCACTTAAATAGAAAAAGTATAGAAGAGCCGGTGAGACAGCCTGTGGGTAAAGGTGTTTGTTATGGACCCTTACCTGAGTTCAGTCGGTAGGACACACATGGTGGAAGAGGAGATATGACTCCTGTAAGTTGTCTTCTTACCTCCACATTTGTGCTGTGAAACAGACACACACACACACACACATACACACACACAAATATGTAAATGTAAAGGAAAAACGTCAAAAGAACAATAAAAGAAAAAAGTTTCAAGACTTATACACAATCAACCTCCACAAATATATGTGTTTAATTCCATTTTGAGGTCACTTTTATTTTAGTCTTTTCATACTATGGGATTGATTGAGACTGAACATGAAAATAAGGACAAGAGAGAGAGAGAGAGAGAGCACGCGAGAGAGAAGATAGTGATCTTGTTTTGACTTTGCTAGGATGGACCATAATGCTTCTTATTTTTGGAGGTGTCTATAATGAAATTCACTAGAAATCAAAACTCTTGTTTTCAGTTTTAGTTTAGCAATTTCCTAGTATTCCAAGATAAAATTGCCTCGAGGTCACCACATACTTGGGAAGACAATCACTTCTGTTGGCTGTACATGCTATTTATTTTAGTAGTAGCATCCCAAATCTTAGTGGAGAGCCATCAAGAAAACCAATGCAGAGCTGATCATGTTGAATATACCGTCAGTTTCATCAGAGACCATGAGCCAATGATTCAGGCCCTTCTAGCTGAGCATCACGTTCCTTGGGGTCCAATCACAACCTTGGTCAGAACCACTGACGTATGACCAGACCTATGTGAGAATTCCAAGAAGAATTCCCTCAGTTCCTCCTCCCAGGAGAACTGAAGCATCTGAGGATGAGATGGCGACTGCTGCAATTGCCTTATGACCCTCGGAGGAGATCCTGTTGAAAGTAAAGTTAAAAGAGTGAAGCAGAGTGGCCTGTGAAGTGACTGGGCAGGTAAGGGTACTTACTGTACAAGCCTGGCCACCTGACTTGGATCACTAGAACACACATAAAGGTGGAAGGAGAGAACAGATTTGACAAGGTTGACCCCTGGCCATCCTGTGTATTCCTATCTATACACACATATTCAACTCATACTAGTAAATAATATTGAATATATGTAACGTGTGTGTGTGTGTGTGTGTGTGTGTGTGTGTGTGAGAGAGAGAGAGAGAGAGAGAGAGAGAGAGAGAGAGAGAAGTGAAGCTAAGAAATAGTGAGATTTGGAACATTTTGAATCTTTTGGATCAAGCTGTGGCTAAAATCATTGAGACTTGGCCATTTTGTAGTAAGCTAAACCTGTAAATTTCTTGGCTTAAGATGTTTAGGATTGGGGTTTCTCATGCTGAAAACCAATGAGCATCAGCATTTGCAAACATTTGTCTCACATGGTGTTTTCAGCATTTCCTGTGATATACAGCAAGATATTGATATAATTTTAAGTCAAACCTTTACCCTGCAACATGAATATGTCCTGGGTAATTAATTTTATAATTTACACCAAGGGTGTCATGCTCGTTTATGGCTTTGCTGTTGCTTGAATGAGAATGGCTTTCATAGGCTTATATATTTGAATGCTTAGAGTGAGACTGTTTGAGAAGGATTAGGAGGTGTGGCCTTGTTGGAGGAGATGTATCACTGGAGGTGGGCTTTGGGGTTTTGAAAGCCCATGCCAGGCCCAGGCTCTCATTCTCTGCCTGCTGCTTTATAGATCAGCATGTCACAAGCTCTCAGCTACTGCTCAGGACCATGCCTGCCTATGCTCCCACCTTCTCTGTCATGATGATTATGGACTAGCTCTCTCAACTGTAAACAAGCCCCCATTTAAATTCATTCTTTTATAAGAGTTGCATTTGTCATAGTGTTTCCTTATAGCAATAGAACAGTAACTAAGACAGGCTTGTTTATGGACTTAAAGGATTATCACAGAAAAATGTTTAGTTAGGATTCATTTTGTAGGGAGAGGTCGGGAAAAAGAAACGTATATCCTACTGTGGTTATGAATGATCACTGTATGTCATGAGAGTGACTCTCAGACATCTGTTCTAGGCTTGGTTCCATCAGAACTATTTGTGGAGCAGAACAAATATACAAATTGGGGAGCTCTGCCCCTTGAAACATAGGTCACTAAAGTGGGCCAGTAGCTAGAAATTATTGTAACACAGCCCATCAAATATTTGATAGTCAATGTGTCATTGCAGGACTCCCTTCTATCAGTATTGTTGGATATTAATGACTTCCGGTTTCATCATTCCAGGAATGAAGAAGATGGACAGGAGATGAAATTAGTGAAGGGAGAGAGGAAGGCTTACAGCTTGTTAGAGAAAGACAGCTTCTAGTAGTGTGAAGATTGCTTGACAGGGGAAGAAAGGAAGCGTATAATCAGAGTTTTCTAAAAATGAACATGAACTAACTTAGGAAGGTGAAGGTGAATTGAGTGAGTATTCCTCTTCTCTTCAGGATGCTTCACATGTGGAAAAGACTAAGGAGAAGGTGGTCCCAGCATCACTGTCCTGTGGCATTGTTGAGTTGAGGTACATGTCTCTGCATTTCACACACATTTAGTTATCTTGTGGAGTCAGAAAGATGACATCTACTCTCTACTCCTATTTGCCAATTGATACCATAGCTATAAAAAGCTACTGGTGTTTTCCTTATTCATTCAAGCTGACTTTATAAATGTGGCTCTAAGATGAAGTGTTAACTTCTTTCCCACAGCTCTCTGAGCACTGCTTCCTTTTCATCATCATCAGGTCCAAATGAAGAGGGCCCAAGTTAACATCATTTTAAATATGTTCTATATGGATCCCTGTCATAAAAATACTATTTGTCTTTGTAGAGTAATTTACTCTGTGAACATGGCTGCTCTGGCAAGGGATCACATCCAAAGACCATCTAGGTCTATGTGATCCTACTGTAATGCAGACATACTCTGGATTACAATATGATCTGGCTGGAAATACAGATATTCCCTTAATACACAATTTTTATCCCAAACAATGAAGGTTAGTTTGTAGAAAGAAGCAGCCACATTTGAAAGTGACTTCTAATTGAGGGGCAGACAAAGTGATGAATCAGAGAAAGATTTGACAGAATGAGTCAGAGATGGGATATTATTAATTCTCACAAGAACAGGACAGGAAAGGGAGGCTACTTAAGAGTATTGAGGGAGAGAGAAGATTTTTTTTTTAATTTAGAGGTTTTTACAGGGACAGTTTTACACCGACAGGTTGCAGAGAGAACAAGCTAGACACAAGTGAAGACAGAATGAGCCAGAGAATGAGAAGGTGCCAGGAGATTAAAACATACTGCCAGAATTAGTTTGAAGCCAGAGGAATTCAGTCAGAATTTTGCCACAACAAAATGCATCACAATGGGCTTATGAGCAAGCCAAACAAAACACATTTGTTATCTTTGGATGATGTCAGGAAGATAGGCATAAAAATAGAAAAAAATGCATCCTGCTTCTTCTGTATGGACTTTGCCTCAAAGTGATAAGATAGTTTATGGAGGAAAGTTCTTTATATAAAGTACCAGTTAATAAACACAGAAAATCAGAATTAGGACATCATCACTTGTAAACCCAACCAATACTGTAAGGCTGTGCTCACAAAGGGATATTAAACAACTACAGGAATTCAATGGAGAACTTCCTAATGGGTAAGTATATAGTACCTAATATCACTGGTCAGTCTTGGAGTCCCACATACACACAGGCATAAGAGTAATGGAATGTAGGGTGCCAAATCCTGTGTATGGAGTATTCTTTCTAAAAATATTAAACCTGGGTCAATTCCAGATCCAAATTTCAGTTCACAGAAAAGAAACACCCTGAGATCTCTTAAAGACACTCAAGAGTGAATTGAGAGTTGAGATGGTTTCTTTCCTATGTTTTGCTTTGTTTTGAAAAGACAAGATCTTGTTGGGCGTGGTGGTGCATGCCTTTAATCACAGCACTTGGGAGGCAGAGGCAGGTGGATCTATGTGAGTTCAAGGCCAGCCTGGTCTACAAAGTGAGTCCAGGACAGTCAAGGATACACAGAGAAACCTGTCTCAAAAAAACCTAAAAAAAAAGAAAGAAAGAAAAGAAAAGACGAGATCTTGTGTAACCCAGGCTGGCCTCCAACTCACTTTGTAGCTGGGGATGACTTTGAACTCTTGATCATCCTGTCTCCAACTCCAAAGTGCTGGATTATATGCTATCCCAGGAAGCTTCAATCTTATTTAGCATACAAATTGAAGGGGAAATAAAAGAAAGACTAAAGACACAGATTAAGATTTATGAGACAGAGCAATTCTATGTGCTGACTGGGTTGCTGTGTTGAATGGACCAACTAGATCTGAAACTGCAATTTAATTAATTATTGTAGTTATTAGTAAGTATAAACTGTAAGATTAGGCCAGCGAAGTAGCTGGTGGCTTGGCAGAGGAGTGGGTGGCCTGGCTGAGAGTCTTAACAGGTTGCCTGATTTATCCTGGGGAAAGAGCCCTGGGACCAAGGGTGGCCTACACTACCTGTAACCTAAATTCTGTTAATTAATATAAGTTATTATATTAGGCCAGTAGAATTACCAGCAGCTTGGCGGGAGCTTCACTTGGGTTCGAGGGGAGTCTGGAGTCTGGAAGTCCAACAGCCCAGGACTGCTTGGACTGAGGGCCTATCAGCTGCCACAGTCTTTTCCCCAATAATTAAATACACCAAGACCTTTTAATGTTTTAACACTTAGCCCTTAGCTGGGCAGACTCTCAATTAGCTACTCTAAATTAATCTGGATCACCTAATCCCATGTGCCTATGATTACCTTCCAGTGTTCTCAAAACGTCTGTCTCCTTCTGTGTCCTGATGAAAAGAGAGAGATTCTCTGTGTGGGCTCAGGGTTCCTGTCTAATCTCAGGAAGTCCCGCCTTCCTATACTTTCTGCCTAGCTAATTGGCTATAAGTGACTTTTACTAACCAATCAAGAGAATGCCTCTGAAGGGGCAGTAACCAGATCTCAGCATTGAATTCAACCTATCAGAAGCAATGATATTGAACCTTCCCTCAATATAGATCCACCAGACCACTGGAGAAGTTAATGCTCATCAGGTAGCTACTGCTTATCAAAGATATTTTGTTAAAAGTGAAATGTGGCATTTTGGTTATATTTAAGGAACTGTATTTTAGAGTTATTTTTGAAGTATTTATGGATGGAACAATATGATGTCTAGCATCAGCTTCAAAGGAACACATTAGTAAAGTCATGAAAGGGAGAATAAATGAAACTAGAACAGTTATGTGTTAACAACTTTCTTTAAAATGTATTTGGGCACACATAAGTTCATTATATTGGGGCAATGGCTTAGGTGGTAAAGAACTTGTCACAAATGTGTGAAGGCCTGACTTTAGATCCCCACCATCCATGTATGTCTTGGATGTTCACTATTGTAATCCCCATGGCACATATGAATATGTGAAGGTAAATCTCACATACACATAAAACAACATAAATGAATCTAAAACACTTTTCAAATGTGCACAAATCATTTAAAGGTATTTAGTTCAATTATCTCAAGGAATGCATAGACTTTTCTTACTTTTATTTTTATCTTTTTATATTTTGAGACAAAGTCTCTGTATGTAGCCTTGGATGTCCTGGAACTCACTATGTAGACCAGGCTGGCCTTGAACTCACAGAGATCCACCTACCTCTGCCTCCCAAATGCTGGGATTAAAGGTATGTGCCACCATGCCAAGCTTAACTTTTCCCTCTGTTTCTGGGATTAAAGGTATGTGCCACCACCGTCTGGTACTTTTTTGGTTTTTCTAATAGATCTTTTTATTTTATTCTTAATCTCCCCTCCTTCTCTCTCAGGATGTTGAGTGTCCTGCTTTATCACTCTCTGCCTTAATCCTTTGAGACATAGTCTCTCACTGAACGAGGACCTAGGTCATCAATGAGCAACTCCCAGGGATTCCGCCTGCCTCTGCTTCCTACAGCACTGAAGTTATAGATGCACACAGCCACACCAGCTCTTTACTTCAGTTCTGATGACTTGAACTTGGGTCTCAAGGCTTAGACAGCAAGAACACTTGCTCACTGGGACATCATCCCTGATGTTGGGGTCCGGAGGGTCTACAATTCCTTTCTCGAGCACAAACCAAGAAGTGACTGTGGGACTGTGAGGAACTGAAGGCATGGGCTAATGCCTAAGGGGAATGTTCCCTAGAGCAAAATAAGATGACAAGGACAGAGAGTTGTGGAAGGAGGAATTCAGATAAAGGGGCCATAGATATTGTTTGCTCAAGTAGCTTTGGTAACTAGCAAAATAATATATGAATAACAATGGGGAAATAAAAATTGTTTGCTCCTGAGGTGAACCTAATGTCCTGTGTCTCTGTCTGCCTTTAACCCTCCTGCCCCCAGCTGTGCTAGCCCCAGCGACCATCCCTAAACAAACTTTATTTTTTCTAAACAAACTTTTTAATAATGGAAATTTTATCATACACAAGACTGCAGATGGTAATAAAATGAACTGTTTATACATGTGTACATGTGCTGAGGGAGTGGTTAACATCGAAGGTTTTCTTTGCCTTCTTTTTAAAGATTTATTTATTATTATTATTTTTAAAAATTATGTGTAGGTGTGTGCATGCCTATGTGGGTATGTGTATGTGAGTCAAGGTGGCCTGGAGGCCAGAGGCATCAGATCTCCAGGAGGTGAAGTTACAGATGGTTGTGAGCTGCCCTAAATGGATATGGGGAACCAAACTTAGGAACTCTTAGGAAGAATATAAAATGCTCTTGAGTCTTGAGCCATCTCTCCATCATAGCAACAGAACAGTGACTACAACGGACACATCCCAAAACATGCTTCATTGATGCCTGTCTTAGCCACTATTCTGTTGCTGTGAAGAGAACCATGACCAAGGCAACTCATAAAAGAAAGCATTTAATTGGAAGCTTGCTTGCAATTTGAGAGGTTTAGTTCTCTCATGGTGGGGGCAGAAGATGCAGGCAGATGCTAGAGCAGTAGTAGAGAGCTACATGCTCCTCCATAGGCAGAGAGAGAATCTTGGCCTGGGATGGGCTTTTAAAACTTCAAAGCCCAACCCCAGTAACACACTTCCTCCAACAAGGCATACCTCCTAATCTTTATAAACCTTTCAAATAGAGCCACCCTGGTAACTAAGCATTTAAATATATAAGCCTATGGGGGCCATACTTATTCAAAACACCACAATGCCTTAGGGTATGTTTTTGTTGGTATATAGACTAGAGATTGGGTGTAGACCAGAAGTTAACATCAAGTGTTTTCCTCAGTCACTTTCCAGCTTATTTTTTGAGACAGTGTCTATTATTGAAACCAGAGCTCTCCATTTGAGCTAGACTGGCTGCCAGGAAGCCTCCAGTGTTATCCGTTCTCTACCTTCCTGGCTCTGGGATTTCAGCTATGCACTTCCACACCTGGATTTTTGTATGCGTATTAGGGTTCAGAACTCAGGCCTTCCAACTTGGGAAACAAGTTCTTTACCCACTGAGCAGTTTCTCAAGTCTTCTCTTGGGTGTTTCTTAATCCAAATTGACAGTAGAAATTAACCATCACATTGTTATTGGCCTTATGGCCCACCAAATAACCAAGGAGAGTCTTTCCATCTCAAGAGTCTTAATTGTATCTGCAAACACCCCTTTTCCAAATTAGAAAATATTTATAGGTTTCTGGAATTACGACTTTGAAGGTCACCATTTAACCCATGACAAATGACATACTTCAATTTAAAGATTTGGGAACTACTAACTGAAAGTAGTTTAAAAACTTTTTTGTTTGTAAATTTTATATTAAAGAATACAGGTAGCCCTCTTAGCACAGTAGGCAGCATGTCAGTCTCATAATCTGAAGGTCCTGAGTTCGAGCCTCAGAGAGAGCAGTTTTTGTTAGTAGGTCAACACATTTCTAGAGCCCGTGGTGGTCATGCACACCTTTAATCCCAGCACTCGGGGGGCAGAGGCAGGTGGATCTCTGTGAGTTCGAGGCCAGCCTGGTCTACAAAGTGAGTCCAGGACAGCCAGGACTATTACACAGAGAAACCCTGTCTTGAAAAACCAAGCCAAACCAACCAAACAAACAAAAAAACTAAAACCAAAACCAAAAAAACCAAGAATAAGGTCATAGTTATTTCTGATTATATATGTGTGGATATTCAAAACTTTCTGCCTTCCTACCTTGTTGCACGACCAAGTCCCACTATCTTAATTTTGAAATGTAAATCTCATCTTTTTTACTGTTTTCCAACCTCAATGCTTTATTCTCCTGGACTGTCATTCTATGACAGTTTTACTGCCTCCCTAGATCCCAACTTTACCTCACTCTATTCTGTTTTCTTCACAGAAAACAAAATAATTAAAACTGGCTAAATAAAATGTTCACAAATCTAATCATTGTCCCTTCCTTGCTCTGTCTTGAAATGATGGTCCATTCCTTCCAGAATAGATATATTCTCTCAGGGCGACAGAACTGTAAGGTAGCTTGTTCTCCACCTCTTTGTCCACACCTAATTGAGCCTGTTTTCTTTCTTGTCCATATGTCTCTAGCCCCACCAACTCTCAGAAGTATTTTAAAAATGGCAAAGGAATATTTGCCATGAATAGATCCTGAAAGTGGAAACAGGTAGTTATTATTTCTAGAATTCTATTGATTGAGTAAATTATCATTTATTTAATTTATTGTAATGCTGGGAATTGATCCCAGGGACTCACTCATGGTGGGCAAGATCTCTACCATTTATTCACATCCTTAGTTTTAGGTGATTTATTTTTTAAGTACACTTTGTGTGTGTGTGTGTGTGTGTGTGTGTGTGTGTGTGTGTGTGTGTGTGTGTGTGT
>CAJQZJ010001511.1:4078414-4121740 GCA_907164525.1 Lophiomys imhausi | reverse complement strand
TGTGTGTGTGTGTGTGTGTGTGTGTGTGTGTGTGTGTGTGTGTGTGTAAGAGCAGAATACAGCATGCCTGTGGTGGTCAGAGGACAATTTATAGGATTCATCTCTCTTCCCATTGAATCCTGGGGAGTGAATTCAGATCATCAGGCTTGTCAGCAGGTGCCTCTATATTCTGAGCCATCTAGCCAGTCTAAATAGTTAAGTTTTAGATAAGTTCATATTGGACATACACATTAGAAAACTGTATATACAAAATGTAAATGCCCCTACTCCATCCTCTGAGATTTTGGTATTTATCCTTTCAGATATATGTTTACATTTCATAAATATGTGTTCATATAAATTAATAAGGTACTTTCCACTAACAATGAGCTGAGAATCTGTTTGCATGTGATTACATACATAGCCTCATCATTTTATTTTAGGCCTTTGATATTTCTAAATTGCCTTCCTTGTATAAATCTGGGTTCTCTCCAGTGGTGCTTGAAAATACCCATTCTGCCACATCCTTGGAGTTCTCTCTTATCTCTGTTAATGTGAGAGAAGATATATAGCACCCTGTTGCTTAACTCATATTTCTTGGATGCCAGTGAGGTTAGCTCTTTTTTCTTCTGCAGCTTATCTGCAGCTTTTCAGAACTCTGTGCCATTGATTAAACTTTAAAAGGCAAGAGCACACCAGTTAAGGAAGTCAGTCACTCAGTACTCAACTGAAACAACCCTGCCATCAATGACTTAGAGTTTCCTTCATGCCTCCAGGCTTCTTGCTCTCCTGCATCCTTGTAGACTTTACAGCCCTGTATTTTAACTCTTGTAAAATGTGAGTCACAGAAAATCCCTAGTGATCAGATTAAAAAACTTGTCACACACACACACACACACACACACACACACACACACGGGAAACAAAGGAGAGAATCTAAGTTTCAAAACCTGGCCTAGAAAAATTTTATTTGTCACAGTCTGGGATATATTTTTGTATTGTTTGATTTCATCTTGGCATTCAAATAACTTGATGTATAGACTACTCAGGAATTAGTTTTTCTGTTATATTTAGTTATATTAGAAAGGAGTTCAGGATAAAGTTCCTGAAAATATTCATTCCTGTTATTTGAATAGGCAATCTTTAATTTTGCTTTGTCTGAAAAAGAAAAAAAAGCAACAATGCTATGTCTGATGTAATGTAGATTTAAAAATGTGCTGTAAGCTTGCATCTGGAAGAGACCAGAGTTTACAGGGCAAGTAGTTTTTACTGTCCAAGGTCCTGAAATAGTACACATTTTGTTCTCCAATGTTAAGGATTGCTTTGAATTTTAGAATTATTTTTCCCCTTTGAATAGGCATTTGCTATCACTCCACACATATTATGCCTTTTTATTATTTTCTAACATTGGTACAGTCAAACATGACTCAGTTGGCTGGTTAAAATAATTGTATTTATAAGACAGTGCTAGATGCTTTAAGACTTACTTTTCTAAAAAGATCAATTCCAATGTGGCCAAATATACTCTTAATTTTGTATCAATATACAAAGATCAATGCCTATGTAGCCCAATACAATCTTAATATTACGTCAATATACAAGGGTCAATACCATTGTGGCCAACTATAATCTTAACTTTGTATCAATATATAAAGATCAATACTGATGTAGTCCAATACAATCTTAATTTTGCACAATATACAATGGTCAATACCACTTTAGCCAAATAGAAAAATAGCAAAACAAATCAATGTGACTCTGGTTCTGATTGTGAGACCAAGTACTTTTTAATCAACTTCAGAAGACATCGAACAATGTGACTCAAGCTATATAGCTGGAACAAGAACGAACTAAAAATAGAAATTGTAAATAGACTATTAGACCAGGGGATTAAGAGTAATCAATAGATTTGATATGTGCAAAACTCTGTACTTAAAGTTGTAAGAACCTGAAAAGGGGGCCCAGTAGTAAATAAGAGAAGTTGGGGGATAGGATGTATATGTTCATGGGAAGGAATGGAGACACTGTAAAGACACACAACTTACACTTAAAAAACATCTAGATTTCACTGAAGTCAAAGACCTGCAACTGTCATGTACACAGCTCATATTTCATATTTCACCTGTGGTGGCAGTGGAGAAGCTGACCCAGAGCCATGATGTCAGTCTTAGCTAAGACAGCCTATTTGTTGAATCAGTATTCTGTGAGGCATTAAAAATAGGCCCAGTACTATGAGGAAAATAGAAACAATGATTCCTTTCTTAGAGAAATTGCGCCAGACACACAGAGACAACTCATAATATCAGATTTTTAAACCTTTTCACTGACCAGCAAAAGCTGTGGTATTGGGGGTGTGGAGAGATAGTTCAGTGGTTAAGAGGCCTTCCTGCTCTTTCAGAGAATCCACATTTGGTTCCCAGCATCCACATTAGACTGCCTACCCCCCCCCCATTAAAGAAACTTAGAGAGATAAAATGACTGCGCATTCACATAGAGTGTGTGGCAAGTCTGAGTAGAAATTGGTTGTTTCCAATTTCTACTAGAACACTCTTAACTCATGTGCAAAAATATTAACATTTATCACAAGTATGTACTTGTTAAAAACTACAGAAGACTGGAGCAATGGAACAAGAAAGAACTGACAAAATAAATGATGTGGGGGGAGCTGTATAAAATGGTATTGTTGATTGTCAGTTTGACTAGATTAAGAACTGTCTTTGGGATTGGTGAGGCACCAAGAGGATTGGGGTTCACATCTACTGAGAGGGAAACTCACTTGGAATGTGGGCAGTACCATCTCATGGGCTTTAGTCCAGACGGAATATAAAAGAAAAGAGGAGCAAGTCAGCTCAGTGCCAGCATTCCCCTTTCCTTTAGCTCCTGGTCATTTACAAACCAACTTACCCCAGTCACAAGGTCCTACCACTATCATGTTCTCTGTGGGCTCACTGGACAAGAGATCATGACTGAGCCCTCTGAAAATATGAGACCAAATCTTTCTTCCTGTATTATTTCTGTCAGACATTTGGTGACAGTGATAACTCACAGCACATGTCACAACAGACATGTCTGGCATAATGCGAATTTTAGGGAGAGGACAGATAGACCTTGCCTGAGAGGCATAAGGGAGACACTGGTAAGGACAAGGTTGAAGTTGCCAGGAAGAGCCAAGTAGGTCATACTGGGATGGGATGTTGGGAAATAAGGTCAACATAGGAAGAACAAGTATGTCATTAAGAGTTGCTTAATAATGCTTCTGAAATGAGGTGTTTAGATAATTGAAATGTATTATTTTTCATAGCTTCTTGTGGTGTGGAAATGCTCCCCAAATTTCATGTGCTGCAGGCTTATGGTAATGGCCTAGGAGAAATAGGAATTTGGGAAGGTGTTTGGGACATGAGAGCTCTGTCCTTACAAATGGATGAATTCACTCATGTGTTAGCGGCTTATCTCAGGAACAGAAGTAAGGACTTTCTGGCTGGCTTGCTCTAACTTGCCATGTTGGGCTTTTAAGCCATGTTCTGATGTTGCAGAAAGACCCTCATCCAATGCCAAACAGATGCCAGAGATGCTCTTGACCTTTATATTGCCCAGAAGCATGAGCTAAATACAGATCTGTATTTTAGAAGTTATTCAGTTTCAGTTATTTTGTTATAGCAACAGAAAACAGACTACGATGTGGTGAGAATTTTGGTTTCTTTAAAAGCACAGAAATGTAATGGGGATATGTTTTTGTTTTAATCCCGGGTATAGGATATGGGGCTGCTTCAGATTGTCCACAACAACTGACTATGATTTGCCTCGTGCTCTAGCAGGGGCATGATTTTGCCAGCTGAGGTTAGTTTATGTTTGGAATTCTGAGGACTCTTCAGAGGGTATATAAATGCCAGAGCCCCAAGACAGGTGGCTGCTGCTGCTCCTCCTGCTGCTGCTCCCCTTGGTGTTGCTGTGTGCTGGATTGGTGGTTTCTGGTTGAAGGTATCCAGATGATCCTGAAGATCAAATTTGCCCCAAGGATGTTGACACCCTTAGTCACTAAGAAGAAGTCTAATAATATCACTGCTCTTTCCCCCTCTAACTTTTCTCTCTTACCCAGTGTTGGGAGGTTGGAAGGGTAGAATAAGGGTGTAGAAGGGTTGTAGGTAAAAGAAACCACTAAGGTATTTAAAAATCAAACTGTACTAAGACACCAGGAAAGTTTTGAAAACTTTTATTCCACAATCCCTTCTAATGGTCAAATCTCATGACTCACCTTTCTCACCAGTAAAACCTAAACACAGGGTTTATAAAGAAATTGCATCTCTGATGGGCTGGGGATCTTTTGTGAGTTGTAGAAACATTATAAAGTTCTCTAGTTTTCCACAGAGAAGGAGCAGGGAGTGGATAAATGCATTAACTTCAAATTACTTCCCCCTTGAATGTAAAATGCAATAGACAAAGTCTGTGTTTTCAGCTTTTAAAATTCTATTTGCCAGGAAAATATCCTATCTCCAATGAGCTTATATTTCAAATAAAATTTTCTAGCACCAAACTCAGAAAATAGATGATGCTATCTCCCAGGTGTAGGATGGAGCAAAGCAAAAATATCCACAAATGTATGAGCTTTGCGCCCTTTCACTAGCTGTTCAGAAAAATTAGTATGCTCCCCAGGTGGCCAGAGGCAGAGTATCCCCTCAGTAGTTCAGAATTAAATTTATTATTTCCATCATTCATGGCTTTAAAGCAATAGAAGCATTGTTTTTATATCAAGTTTAAACTTGATTTTTTTTTTATTTTAAGAAGGAACATTGTTATGATGTTGTAGAGCTATGATATTTTGATGTTTTTCAAATTGAGAAAAATGCAAGTTAGGAAACAAGAAGCTAAAATGTTCAGAAATGACAAGCATAAAAATATATTTTCTTCCTTAAAACTAATCTAGAGTTTGTTTAACTTCATCTACAACATAAAGTAATCCATCCCTTGGTCTAAAATGATTATAATTCATCATATATTTCTGCTCACTGTACCCATCAGTATGCATCATATGAATGGCTAGAGGGTACAGTTGTGTATCATATACAGGCACTAGACTGAGGAGGTTAGTGAGATCTGAGAGTCAGTCCAAGTTCTAGATGTACTGCTGTGCTTCCTAGAATCAGCTTGCCTGTCTTGTGGTTCCTCCAACCCTTCATCTTCAAGGATCTTCTTTTGACAGAACAAAAAAACAAGGGCAAGTCTCCAAATCAAGAAGGTACCACTATGCTCTTTCGGCCTGAAGGGGGCGCATTTCTCTAGTTACCATATACGGTAGTGGTAACCTTGCTTAACAGGCTAGGCTATTATTGGCCATCTTGGCATACAATGACCTTTGTAAGCACGAGAAAAATCGGCGTTTGAGTCTTCTAAGACATTGCTGGAAGCAGCTTTAATTGGGTGAGTTCTGAGTACCTGAGACTTTTACTAGGGGGCATTGAACAGTAGGAGTGATCACTGATGGAGTTTTAACAAACATACTGGACTCTTTCTAACTAAGGATTACGGTCATAACTTGAGAGCCCAACCATAGGGCTTTTCTGAATGTCTCCTTGAAAAATGATAGGCCAGAGTTGGAAGGAAATAAAAAAGAATATTGTTTCATAGGAGGTGTAGTAAGGATCTTAGTAATTACAGTTAGAAGCAGAGCTTGATTCCTGATGAGGAAGCTGGTGCTTCTCACTGGTTACTTTTATCGGTCTGAGTGGATCAATATTTCAATACATATGAATAACATTAGACAGCTGCCAAAATAAAGCTTCAAAATCTAAATATAAAAATACTATATGGGCTAGAAACTTCCTATTTCTGGAGTCAACATTATTAACCAACTACTGAAAGAGTATACATGAAGAATGGAAGCCTCCTCCCAAGGCTCAGGGATCATTTCACAAGAGGAGGCAGAAAGATTATGAGAAACAGAGGTGGTACAAGGAAATCAGATTTTCTGTACCCAGCAGGGCAGTTGCATATCTGAGCTCACAGTAGTTGTAATAACATGCTGAGGACTTGTGCAAGCTATATAAAAATCCTAGTGCTGAGCAGGAAGGTGAGCCTGTAGTCCCACCCCTAACTGAGGAGCAAGCTACTGGTAATTGATAAGCTGCTGAGGGAGGGAGAGTGAGGATACCCTGGTAGGTAGGCTACACTCCAATGGAAGACCATGAATCCAAGGGAATATTGGCAGCACAAACTGTATTTATTGGACCTAGAATTAAAAACAAAAAGACACAGAGCTGAGTGGGTAGGAGGTGTTGGTGAAGGAGATGAATATGACCAGAATACATTGTATGCAATTCTCAAAGAACTAATAAAAATGTGAAAGGGATCAGATTTCAACAAGGATGGATATGGAAGTGCTCGAAGGTAGCTACAGGAGTAATGGGATTTCAAGGACTCGGCAAGGGTGTTCTCACATCCCTTCACTTTACCTTTTCTCCAATACTTCTGCTGGTTAGATTCTACCTGATCATTTAAGATTTATTGTTCAGTTCCCAGCCTTGTAAGTTCACCTGCTACTAAAACACAGAATGAAAAGAATGTGTGCTCAATTATCAATTCTCTAAGAGGCAAAACCCACACCTTTCTCAGGAGAATAATCTAAACAGAGAGTACTTGGTGGTGGGGAGTTGGCCATCAGATGGGAAAGGAGTTGAGATTGTTTCAACCAAATTTTTGAGCCATACTGCCTCCATCAATACAACTTCCTGTGGTCAGCTGTACATGGGGTAGTAGCTTGACTTAGAGACTAGTGAGTCCTGGACGTCAGTTAAACAGCTCTGGTCTGTTTGGAACTTTCATCTCTAACTAACCATGTTTACTTGGACGAAGCACTCCTTCCTCAGGCTCCAGCATCATCCTCAATAAATATTTATGTGCCCAGTTACACATCAGACTTTTAAATGCAATCATGGCATTATTAGTACTCATCTTCCAGTATTGTTACGAGAAATAAATGAGGCATTCTTTAAAAGTGGTAGTTACATGCCTGGCAGAGTTTCAGAAATAACTATAGAACAAATATTCATGGAGATGATCATGTTTGTATGTAAATCTCTGTGTAGTTTGCAAAGTACTTTCATATCCATTGCCTCCTTTACAATAATCTTGTCGATAGAAGTACCTACAATATCTATTACCCCATTTTATATGTGAAGAAATGGACTAAGTTTCAGTACTCTACTTGGTTGTATTCCGACTGTAAAGGGTAGTTGTTCAAAGTGTACAGAAGTTGACAAATACTTCATTGTTGATTACTGATCACTATGTTATAAGTAAAGGAGTTCAGTAAGAAATATAGACATTTCAATGTTCTTTTCTGGAATTTATAGTGAAAATGATAGTTTTCAGAGAAGTTTGTTGGGGGCCGGAGAGAGAGTCAGTTGGTAAAGTGTTAGATGATGCCTGAGGAATGTCACTCAACATTGAACCAGCCACCATACTCATGAGCACACACACCTCTGCCCCCTAAAAAATATGACTTGGCTACTTGATTGTATTTATTGGTAAAGGGGTGAAAAGTGTTACTGCATGCAAGGAGGATGTTGAGCAATTTAACTTATAATAGATAAAAATATTGGAATGATGCTAATATTCTTTTTAACCTATGTGTTGAAAAACTCGAAGAGACTTAAATTGGAAGTAAAACAACAACAATAGATTTTTTTTTTTACTTCAGTAAGGTTTGTTATATTTTGGAAAAGCCTCTTTAAATTTTTTTGTTTTATTTATTCTTTATGAGTTTCACATCATACACCCCAATCCCAGTCATCTCCCTATCACTTTGTACCTGCCTTCTGCCCTTGCAAACCTGCCCACCAAAAGAAAAAAAAATAAAAAATATAAAACCAAAACAAAAATCTTTCCATGGAAGCTGTGGTGTGTCACAGTGTGTCTCATAGTATACCCTTTTACCCAAATAGCATTGCTTGCAAATGTCCATTGTAGTGATTTTTTTGGTCTGGTTCAGGGCCTCTGGCTTCTGCTACACTGTCAATACTGGATCCTCACTGGAACTCCTCTCAGATATCCTGTTGTTGTCCTGTGTCATGAAGGTCCTGAAGCTTTGGATCTGTAGGACCAGCCCCTTCACATGCTTCAGCAGTTCATAGATGAGGTAGATGTTGGGGTGGACCAACTCAAAGCCCTGGATCCGGGCCTGGGTGGCAGCCGAGTTGTTCAGTTCTCCTGTGCTCACCCTACCAGGGCCAGCTCTCCTACACAGCCCAGGCTGGGGGGTGCGGGTGAGGCATCTTTCCTGTACCCGGGCCACTGCTGGGCTGACAAGAGTCAGGTCCAGCTCTCCCATGGAAAAGCCTCTTAATGTAGCGTTGGGAAGCCAGGCCTGGTGGCACATGCCTGTAATCCTAGCTTTTTTTGAGGCTGGCTTAGAAGGATTAGGAGTTCAAGCATGCCTGGGCTACACACTGAGTTCTAGGCAAGTCTGGTACTTGGTAAGGCTTTTATCCTGAAGTAGGTAAAAATAAGGGTTGGAGACTATAGTTCAGGGGCTGAGTGCTGGCCTAGCATATGCAAGGCCCTAGGTTTGATACTCAGTACTGCAAAAAGAGTTCAGAAAACTTTTCACTACATATATTGAAAAGTCTTGAGTGATATGTTGGAATGTTAAATAACACCTATAAATATATATGGAAACTGAACTAGGAAGATTTGGCAATGACTTCTTTCCCCCATCAACAAACATTCAGATGACTCGACGCCAGGAGAAGAATGTTATGCTTCTCCCAGTAATTTTTATCCAAACAAGTATTAACTTTAAAAGCAGCAAAAATGAGACACGTGCTTCTTATTCTTCCCACTAGAGTCATGGTTCTCAACCATCCTAATGCTGTGGCTCTTGAACACAGTTCCTCATGTTGTGTGACCCTCAACCATAAAATTATTTCTTTGCTACTTCATAAATGTAATTTTGTTTCTAGTATGAATCATAATGTGGAATATATGATATACAGTATATCCAATATGGGACCCTCAAAAGATTGAGACCTACAGATTAACAACTACTGTTCTAGGGGCTGAGGTTACATCCCATTTGCTACTGGGGAGGTCTTTTTCATTTGTCAGACTGTCTCATTGGCTTATGGGAGAAGTATCTTTCTGCACCCCTAAACAATAAGTCCCTCTAAAGGATTTTCAATTCTGCTGAGCTGAAAGATCTTGGGAATACGATTTCCCTATATATATAAATAAGTATTGAAAACATGCCTGTCTTCAAGGTTTTGTTCAAGTGAAAACCCGTTTTAGGCTGACATGAAAACCAGCATATTTTTATACTGTATGACCTTGGTAAGGCTCTTATTTTTTTATTTAATAAATAGTGAATTTCAGCAAACCCTGGGCTACCAAATAACACCCTTTCTCAAAACAAACAAGCAAGCAAACAAACAAAAAAACCTTTCAAAACAAAAAACAAACAAAACAACAAATCTCAAAAAACCATAAGTGCTGAACAAATGAAGAAATGATTCTAGAATATGGTCATATAGAATATAGCCTTCCTTATCTTTGGACTCTACAGAGACTGAACCAACCTTTGAAAACCCGAATCTATACTGAGCATGTACATACTCCCCCCCTTGACATTTCTCCTTAATCAATACACTCTAACAACTACCCAGATAGCACCTATATTGTTTTGAGTCTGTAAGTAATTTAGAGATGGTTTAAAGTAGAAGAGAGAGGTATAGTCTGATTTGGCTACTGTGAGGGTACTTCTTCCACCATTCTGCACCCCTTTTCTTCCACCCTTTCAACCCCCTAACTCTAGATGAGAAAGAAAAAAGGATAGAGAGGAAAGGGAAAAAATCCCTGAATAAAGTCAGGTTTGGAAAGGGGGCGACATTATCATTAGACTACTTCCTGCTGATTAGGAACAAACCCCAGGGACAAGTTTGATCTTCACCGTCAGGATATCTAATTTCTTCTTCCTGTTTCTTCTTTGGCACGACTACTTAACAAACCATGACCAACAGCAATCTACAACAACCAACAACCAACCAACAGCCCACCACCTATCTTGGGGCCCTAGCATTTATATATCCTCAGTCCCCAGAATTCCAAACATCACACACTCCCAGAAACTCTGCAGCTGGCAAAACCACATCCCTGCCGGAGCATGAGACAAATAACAGTCAGCTGCTTCGAAGTGACCCTATATTTCCATAAGTGGGATTAAAATGAAAACACATTCTTATAATATTTCTGTGTTTTTTAAAGAAACCAAAATTCTCTCTACATAGAGGGGCTGGAGAGATGGCTCACTTGTTAAGAATACTTGTTGTTATTTCAAAGGACCTAAGTTCACTTCTAATCACTCACATTGAGCAGCTCAAAAGCTCCTGTAACTTCACCTTTAAGGGACCTGAAGCCTTTTTACTTTTATTATTATTATTATTATTATTATTATTATTATTATTATTATTATTGGCATCTTAAGCCGTGAACTCTCACATATAATACATACACATAAAAATCCCTGCCTCTAGAAGTATTGCAGATGTGACTGCTATGTCACATGTGCATCAGTAGGTGGCAGAGAGGAGAGAGGCTATATCTACATTCAGTGTTCTGACCTATGAACATCTGAATGAATAGTAGCCTAACATTCCTGGAAGAAGTAAAAAGAAGCAAGGTGGATACCAACTCCACTTTGGCACCATGGGGTAACCTGAGATGACTACAAGACCAGCACCAGGAGATCTAGCCCAGATGGGGTCACAAGAGCTGGAGAGCTGTTCCTGCCCCTCACATGCTGCACCACTCGGGAGAGCAGACCCTGTACCCTGCTAGGATAGCACACTACAGCTAGTCCTGGATATGGGGGTTGTGGATGAGCCAGCCCTGAGGGAGTGAGTGTGGGAGAGTCAGCCCTGCCTTTGGTCTGCTATGTGGTGGTGTAGGCTAGGGAGAGATGCCTTCCTCTCCCTTTTGCCCTCACCACCATTGGCTGACAGGAGATCTGGTCCAGATGGGGTCACAAGAGCAAGAGAGCTATCCCTGCTCCTACACATTCTGCAGCGCTCTGGAGAGCAGGCCAGGCACCTTTCCATAGTAGAACTAGCTATACAAGTGGTAGTTGCAGGTCCAGAACCAGGGCTTTGAGTTGGTCCACCCCAATATCTACCCCATGGATGAACTGTTGGAGTGCAAGAAAAGGTCAGTTCCACAACCCAGGACTTCAGGATCTCCAAGACACAGGACAGTTACAGCATATCTGAGAGGAATTTCAGTACTGATGGAGTAGTGAAAACCAGGGGCCTCGTACCAGACCAAGTCATTATAAGGAACATTTGCAAGCAGAATGTGTGGACAAAGGGGAATATTGTGTAACATACTGAAATACATTGCAGCTTCCACAATGAGCTATTATTTTTTTATGCTGGGACAGATTGCAAGGGTGGAGGGTGGGTCTGGGGGGAGGTGGGAAATGGGAGGGAATAGGGTGCATGATGTGAAATTCACAAAATAAAAATTTTTTTCAATTAAAAAAAGAAGAAGCAGATGCTCCAGAGCCATACACTTCCAGTTGGTGCTCTTCCTGTGAAATCTTGGGCACCTGTGGAATTCTGTGCACTGTGGCTGAAAGGTGTCTTTCTCCTAGCTGAGTTATCTGTTTATCAAAGCCGTATAACTTTGTCCACGTCGATCCTTCTGTTGGTGCAATTACATAATTTAATTACTGTAAATGAATACATTTACAGAAATTAGAGTAGTCAAGAGAGAATTTTGAATGTTTTCACTCACTAAGAGATGATAAATGTTTGTAATGGAGGATCTGGGGAGATAACTCATAGTTCATTCACATAAAGAAAAATTGGGAGAGGAGAAGAGTTAGCTCAGTAGTTAAGAGCACTTGTTGCTCTTACAGAAGACCTGGGTTCTATTCCTAGCACCCATACAGTCATCCATAAAATAATAATAATAATAATAATAATAATAATAATAATAATCAATCTTAAAAAATAAAGTAGAAGGGAGGATGAGTATGGCTTTTTTTTTTGCAAAGACTCTGACATTTTACATGAGATTTGAGAATTCTTGGAGTTTGGTATCTGTGGGGGTCCTAGAACCAATTCCCAGTGGATATCTATGTAGGCATGGCAACCAAATGCAATCATTGATTATATCCTGGTTGTCTTAGTCCATTTGCGCCACTATAACAAAGTACTTCATATTGGATGATTTTCAAATAGAAATTATTTCTCCAGTTCTGCAGGCTGAGAAGTGCAAGACCAAGTTGCCAGCAACTTTGATAGTTGGTAAGCACTTGTCTCTGCTTCCAGGATGGCACGTTTTGCTGCATTCTCATGTGGCTGATGGCATGAAAGGCCTACCTAGCACTTGCAAGCCCTTTCTAAAGGATCTAATCCTACTCATGTGGGTGGAGCTCTCCTCTACTAGTTACCCTTTAATGGCCTCACTTCTTAATAATATTACATTAGGGATTATGTTTTAACAATAATATGATTTTTTTGTAGAGGCACAAACATTTAAACCATAGCCCTGACTTTTAAAAACTTTCTCATGTGTATGTGTGTGGGTATCTGCGTGTGTGTTTGTGTGTGTGTGTACAAGGAGATCAGACAGAGGGCAACTTCTATGTTGGCCCTCATCTTTGACCTTGCTTGAGATGGAGTTTCTTTGTATCCCAAAAGAAGCTAGTTGGCTCAAGAGATTCAGGGAGTTTTCCATCTCAATTTCTTCTCTCAGCTTACGAGCTGGGATTACATGAGTGTGCTACCAGTTTTGACTTTGGGTGGGGTCTATGGATCTGATCTCAGGTCCTCAGGCCTATGTTTCACCCACTGAACCACCTTTGGCAATGCTCTTTCATTAAACCAAGCAACTATAGTCATTGGTAATTCTCCCTCCCCCACCCCCTGCTTTTTTTGGTTTGGTTTTAAGGATTGAACCTATGGCCTCAGGCTAGGCAAGTGTTCCACTACTGGGCTATATCCCTTTTAAAATTACTTTATTTTGTAACACAATCTCTCTAAGCTATTCAGGTTGGCATTGAACTAGCTTTGTAGCTCAGGCAAACCTTGAATTTGAGATACTTCTGCCTCAGCCTCCCAAATAAGGGAGATTATGTCCTTGGCTGAAAATCTGCAAAATAAAAAGCTGAGGGGGGGAGGAAAGTTAATTCCAGCTCAAACTCTTACCCAAACAAACAAAAAAACCAAACAAACAAAAAAATGAAACAAACAAACAAACAAAAAAAAAAGCCAAAAACCAAACCAAACAAACCCCAAAACCCTTGGGTTTATGTTTTGGTAGTAACCCAGAGAAAGTAGGATATTTGGCATAATGCCCAGGGGGAGCTCAAACATAATTCTCTCCAGGCTAAGTTTTAAAACAGAGAGTACTTACAAGGGAAGGGGACTGTGCCTAGTTATGACATATCTCCATCATATTAAAGCTTTAATCCCAACATCTTGGGAGCTCAAACTATGCTGTCCTTGTTAATTCTCAATCAGAGCTTTGAGTCATCAGAATAACTCTGCAGGATGTGCGTATGCAGTCTGTTACTGGGCAGCCCAGATCCACATACCCAGGGATATCTGACATCCTCTGCCCTTTTGTTGCGGATGCGTCTCTGGCTTTTCCATGCCAAAGCACAGCCCAAGATTAGAGCAACATACACTTACTGGTAGGTTTTCCCAGATGATGGGTTGGGACCTGAAACGTAAGAGTGGTTGAATGCTGAGAACCACGTGGAGACACTGGCTTGGAAAAGAAAACAGTTCTGGTAGAAATTTAAGTTAGCGTCAATGGATACCTTTCTCCAATGAGTGGGTGTATTTGTGTGTGTGTGTGTGTGTGTGTGTGTGTGTGTGTGTGTGTGTGTGTGTGCATGTTCAGGAGATATCTTCATTAGCCGACGTACAAATTGGAATGCAAGTCTTTTGAAAAGAGGACTTGGAGTTGTCTCTCATGTATTGAAGAAGTAAAGCACGGGATTTCTTCTGGGCTTGGGGGAGGAATGAGGAAACCCGAGGGAAACAGTTCTATGCTAGTGCATGAACCCACTCTTGTGAATTTAAAGTAGATTCTGATCAGACCCACGGTCAGTCACCCTTTTGCTAAGCAGAATTGCTCCCCCCCCCCAAGCTGCTTCATTTTTCCTGAGATTTTCTGTCCCAGGAAATTCTCCTGCCTCACCTCCTGGTAGAATTTAACTATTCCTTGGCTGAGCAGTTCGCCTCCGCAGCCAGCTACCTGCCCCCTCAGGTCTCACTGTGTCAGCCCAGGCTGCGTCGCGGAGAGTGGGTAAGGACTTGCCAACTCAGGCAAACTTCGTCACCAGAGATGACTGAGGTTTTGGGGTTTCCCCAGTCCTCCTACGCGGCCACGCAGCTAGCATTAAAGAGTGCGGCAACTCTACTCAGAGCTGCAAGGACTGGAGCAGAGGATCCGTGCACCCTGGACGCCACTGCTGCCAGCCGGGGGTTTCTAGATGGGGAACAGAGAGCACAGGGCTATTTTTCGCCAGACACTTTGTTTTCCTGCGACAGAAACCTGAGGCAGGCTCTTTCCACCAGACCTAACTGAACCGCAGCGATACCATGGAAGTTGCTGCGCAGAGCAGGACCCGACCACTCCGCATGGCTTTTTCTGTGGATGTTTTTTCCCTACATAAGTCACTTCTTTCTTCTTCCTTTGGGTAAGTGGAATCAGTCTGCAAATAACCAAGCAACCCAGGGTAAGAACTGACTGTGATGGAAGCAGGGGTGGGGGGTGGGGGGTGGTGGAAGAGGAACACAAAGGGTTAACGTGTCAAGTGAGGTATTTTGGGGTGTGTGTCTTGCACCTTTGGAAGATTTACATTTAATTTTAGAGCTCTGCGAGGGTGGATGCTGGGATTTCTTTACTTTTGTTCGACTCCCCCCACCCATAAACTTGTCTTTGAACACATCCCGAAGGAAGAATCAGAGTGGAGTGAGAGAATATGAGTGGCCAGTGAAAGACAAGAGGGAAAGAGTCCAGTGATTCAGTAGAGAGAGGTCACTCCATCCCAGTGACCAGAGAGCAAGACTTTAACCCAACCAGTACCAATACACTCAATCTGTTTCTCAGGCCAGTAGGGTCTGCCTCAAGTTTCCCAGCCTCCCCATAGCTGTCCTCATGCTATTCGGGTGAGGAGGTCCTTTTACTACCTGGAGGTCAAAAATCACTTCTAATGAAGACCTGCAACTTACTTTGTACTCAGGGGATGCTCTGGGTTTGTTTATTTACTGAATGGTAGTGCATCAGAAGATTGCAGTTTGTTCCAGAGAAAGGTCCTTTGGGTAATGATAGGATTCCTTAATGTTGACCCCCCCCCCATGTAGGGACGTCCCATTCATACTGCAAAGGAGAAAAGACTGGAGTGTTGGCTAGCCCAATATTTGGATTGTCATTACTCAAAAGAACTCATCTGATCAAATTCATAGTCCTGAGCCCCAAGGTTTTAATATAGAAACTATGGGTCTTTGGGTCAGGTAAACTTGGGGTTTCAATCTCCCCTCTGTGACCTTGGAAGTGTTTCTTTATTTTCCTGAGCAGAAGTCTTTACCTCTGTAAAAAGAGACCAGGGAGAGAGACCATCCTCAGAGGGATGGAGGAAGCTGTTGGAGATGAGAGAGGATGAAGTTGCATTAAATAAATAAATTCTGTCTTGCCTCCGCACCTAGGAGGGGTTTGGAGAGAAGGTGTACATCTCTGTTGATTCCTAGCTGATTCCAGCAGGGAGGAGAGGGCAGAGTGAGGCTGGAGAGTGCTTCTGAGCTTCCCCTTTCTTTGGGCTTGGGTAAAGAATTCCTATCCATAACGGTATCTCTGGGGCTCACAACTGGGAAATGCAGAAATTCTATTTGCCTCATGCTCATGCCTTGTTTGTCTTCGAAGTCCAAGGAGGGGAAAGTGTGGAAACAGTCAGGGGAGGCCAGTGTTCTGCATCTGGGGAACCCATCCAAAGGGCTGAGGAGACAGAGCATCACCTCACCATTGTACCAGCTTTCCTTGAACATGGTCTGCAGAGAACTCAAAGCTCCAGTTTGGGCTGCCTATGGAGTAAGTGACAAAGCACTTCTCACAGTGGCTCTCCATAGATCTTGCCCCAGGACTTACAGACCTGTGTGTGTGTGTGTGTGTGTGTGTGTGTGTGTGTGTGTGTGTGTGTTGATAAGATGACCCAGGCCTCCCATGAACCTCAAGGTATCTTGAGTGACATGCTAGTGTAGGGATTAAAGACCACAACTGCCAGACTTGGGAAGAGGGCAGTTTTCACTTTCTCTTCCATGAGTTAGGTCAACAACAACCTGGCACTAGTTCTCTGAAGGGAAGCTCCACTTTAGTCTTATTCTTTGCCAGGTGACCAGCACTTGGCACAGTATGATACACAGAGGGCTTTGGTATGTATATGCTGAATGAACAACTGATGTTAGTAATCTTACTTACAGACAAAGGGGACTGAGTTAAGCTTTCTATGGGAACACCACAGTGTGCTAATCGTACCTGCCTTTAGCAAACATTACACTTCCTTTAGCATACATCATCATTTTGAGCATCTACTATGTGCAAGACTCTGTTACTAGGCACCCCACGGAAGTTGTAAGCAGAATTCATGTGGATACTTGGGTGGCTCTTTCAAGATCACCCTAGCATCATTGGCCTTTTCTGGAGATTTAGACTTTTCATAAATCCACGTAGGGATTCCAGGATGGGGAGAGGGAGGGTGGGGCATCGCTCTAACTCTCTGAGAACATGGTGAAGTCTTTCTGCACACAACATTGGTGCTGATTCTCAAGGGCTCCCTGAACCACCTCTTTAGTTTCCCAGAGTCGCCAAGCCTTAGCAACTCGGCTTTCCTCCAGGGCCTCAGCACCTCTCCCCAGCCCATCTCCCTAGCCTCCAAGTATGAGGCCCAGTCTGGCTACAGGTAGCTGGGGAAGAGGCCAAGCTGTGCCTGGGGAACTACTAGGTGCGGCGAGATCACAGCAGACGCCAAGTGGTCCCAGAACAAAAGGCTCATGGCTGGTATTAGCCTCCTCCATTCAGGAGGGCAGTGGGGACGTGGGTTCGGGACTCAGACAAGAGGACAACACTGGGGAGCCGGGAGTGGAGTACCAAAAATGAACTGATAAAAGAGAAAGACCAGGCACCCGGGTTGGGAGCGGTGAAAGGAGGTCACCCCCAGAGGCCGAGGTCTGCGGCGGGGCCGCCGCAGGCCCTTTCCTCCGCCTCCTGCGGAGCCTTCCAGGCACCCAAGCGTGTCTCCGGCCGCAACTCCACCGAGCACGCTGCTGCAGCGCTAGTAAGTAGCAGCCGCGCCCTCTGCTCGCTGTGGCTGCGCAGGCCAGGGTAGGACAGGTCCGGAACGCCCAGCGTGGAGACCGGGTGTCCGGGAACCTCGCGCGCCCCGCGTTCTCCCGCAGTGGCGCAGCACCTGCAGCGTGCCACGGGGAGGGTCGCCTTGGCCGCGAGCTCCCCGGGGCGCCGCGCCACATTTCCGTCCAATGGCTTTCAGCGGGTGGGGAGTGGGGGGCGTCGCCCGGGGGCGAGGAGCCCGGGCGGCTGGGGTGGGGCGAGTGCTCTGTGCTTAGCCGAGCGAGGCTGACGTGCCCGCCCGAGCGCGCGGCCGGGTGTGCGTGTGTGTGTGTGTGTGTGTGTGTGTGTGTGTGTGTGTGTGTGTGTGTGTGTGTGCGTGTGTGTGTTTGTGTGTGTGTGCGTGCGTGAGCGTGTGTGCGTGTGTGCGTGTGTGTGTGCGCGCGCGTGTGTGTGTGTGTGTGTGTGTGTGTGTGTGTGTGCTGGAGAGAGGGGTTACGAACACGCCTTTGGGGACCCAAGGGACGCTGCGGTGGGTTTCTCTCCAGCCTCCGCCCGGCTGTTGCTCAGCCTCGCATCTGCCTATTTCCCGCGATTCTGCAGAAGCAGCCGGGCTCTTTCATCCTCTCGGAACCACCCTCAGCTTCCTCAGCATCCGATCTTACTTTTTCTTTCACCTACAAGAGCAGCAGCTGGCTAACCCTTTAACCGGTACAAACCCAAGCCAGTGCTCAGTGTTTTCCTCAGCTAGTATTTTCCCGCTTGTCTTTCTCGGGGACTCCCCGCCCGTGAGCCACTCCAATGCTCCTTCATCCTTACAAATTGTTCTGTTGGTCTGTTTAACAGACGAGTTGTAAATCTTGAAGACTTTATTATTATTATTATTTTGAGTGTTTTCATTTCATCCCCCTGTGGGCAACGGAGCAATGAAATTTCCAATCGAGACGCCAAGAAAGCAGGTGAACTGGGATCCTAAAGGTTGGTATTGCCTACTTTGGGCTACCTTGGCTTTCCTCCACCTGCGGGTGCTTCACTGGCAGGAGAGGATGGGCTTGCTCCGGGCAGCAAGCGTCCTGAGGCTGGGAAATGCGCCTGGCAACTGCAGCGTGGGTGGGAGGAGGGCGGAGGCAGCGTGGGTTCGGAACCCAGATCGCGCCTGTCAAGATCACAATTGTCGTCCCTCTAGGATGGCTTCACAGTCTATTTAAGGATATACCAAGCTGCTGTTTGTTTTGAAATTGCATCAAGTGTTGGTATTTGCTTTTGACTTTGTGAGTTTGCCTGTGTGTGTGTGTGTGTGTGTGTGTGTGTGTGTGTGTGTTTGTGTGTGTGTCCTTTGTTTCTAGTGATCTTTGTCTCTCTGGCAGATGGGTGGAGTGCCTCTCCCTGGACCTGGAACTGCGCCGCGTGGCCCGGGTGTCCTCAGAGGGACACGTTTCTTAGCAGCATGTGAGGCTGCAATCTGCAGCAGCAGTCCCCGGGGTAGCACTTCTCTCATAGGGCAGGTAGAATAATGGAGCCCACGGGGCTTCCAGAGTCTTTGCTCTGTCTTATTTCTAATCCTGCCTGCTAGCTGAGCTCAGGTTGCTGTAAAGGGGGTATAGGGAGTGGTTTTCCTCGACAATGGTGGGTCTGGGAAGGGTTCACGGAGTGACCTGCAATGTGCCCACTCACAAAATGGTGTGGTATATTTTTAGGAATGTGGGGTCACTTTTCCTTCCTGTAAAAGGAACTAACACACCCCTGGCCTTGGGGACTGCCCCTGATGTTAATGTACAGATATTATGGCTCTTAGTGACCAGTATGGGGGCAAGACAAGTTGAAACCATGTGTCCAGTCACCACTTAGCTCCTATACAGGCTGAATTGGGGTAAGCAGTGCTTGAGTGGATCTTGGGGTTAAGATTTTGTGTGTGATTAAATTTCTTCTTTTAGAGAATATAATTTCATTTAGTCTTTGAGAGTTTCATACAATGCATCTTGATCATATCTAATTCCTACTCAATTCTTCTCTTTAAAGTTCTTTGACTACATATCTTCTCTTTCCCAGACTGAAACCAGGAAAGCAAGTTTGTTTTTTTTTTTGTTTTGTTTTGTTTTGTTTTGTTTTTTTTTGGTGGGGATAAATGTTTTATGAATTAACTGGCTGAAGAGTAAGTGAAGAGATATTGCCCTTCATTTTGCAAACACACTCAGTACATCCCCAGCCTTCTGTTTGGTCTCCAAATCTCAGGAAATAAGAACTCTGGTTTGGCTTTTATTTTTAATCATTATTGGATATATTTATTTGTCAAATACATGCTTCACACCAGGCACAGTTCTGGCCCTGGAAATACAGTCGGAACAGGACAGACAAAATATGTGTCTTCTTGGAGTTTGCAGTGTGGGTGTCAGGTCAAAATTAGTCACTGCAGGGAGGAGTTAGTAATTAACAGTGTAGCATGTTCTGTGAGTTCCATGGGGCTTTAAGAAAGTCTGATAGAAAAGACTGAAGCTGGGTGTGGTGGCTCGTGCCTGTAATCCCAGCAATTGAGAACTTGGGGCAGGATTTCCATTAGTTTGAAGTTAACAAGGGGTTAAGTAGTAAGTTTCAAGACAACCTGGGCTCCTCCTCTGAAACAAAACAAAGCAGATTGATAAAGGGCAAGGGAGGTTTTCATGAGGAAACGCCACCAGTATGGTACTGACACCTAGAGTGGGAGTGGGACCAATGAGAAGGGGATCTGCTCTCCATAAAGGGAGCTGCAGTGCAAAGATCACAGAGCAGGAGGGACATGTGCATTTGAGGAGCTGGAAGTAGCATCCCATGTCTAGAGGAGAGAGAAAGTAAGGAACTTACTTTCCATCCCATGTCTAGAGGAGAGAGAAAGTAAGGTGCAGGTGTGGCTGGGGCTCCGCAGGCCCCTACTCCAGAGCCCTGGTGTTGGGTTTGGGACCAAGGAGGAAGAGGGGTCTTCACTTTAAGCCTTGAAGAGTTTCAGGCTGAAGCCACACAATCTGAGCTAAGTTTCAAAACCATTGCCATGTGATGATTGCAACTATGGGGACCAGATACAATGGTGAACTAGCCAAGGCGGTGGCCAGTGGGGGAGGGAGCATGGAGAGATGCTGGATCAAGAAGCTAAGGTGACCTGAAATCAACAGGATACCTTGAAAGAAGCAGTCAGGTGGAACTTGGGCTGGGATGTGCCTGGGCCAGGCCCCATGTGAAGAAAGGAGTGCACTCTGGGTGAGATGTCCCCAGGGGGACAGCTTTTGACAGGGAGGGGTAGATAGCTTTTGGAATTCTGGTAGGGGCATCAAGGGACTGGTGCTAGCTTTGGCTTTGGAAACTTCTTTCTGTAATATCCTCTCCTGTCCCCGTGACAAGTGCTTCTCACGAATGTCCCGGGTTTCACAGCCTGACACAAAGAAGAGAGTACAAGTAGCTTCTACAGTTACAATCACAGCTGCTAAAAATACACACCTCAGTAAGAAGAGCAGCATTTCATGAGCCAGCCCAGTGGGCCCGGCTCAAGCCCATCAATTCATTCACTTAGTCCCACAATTTTGTTATTTTTTTAATAAAAAAATTTAGTTAGCATATGAAGAATGGGTTTCTTGATGACATCTCCATTCATATATATCATACGTTGTTCCTATTCATATTCTCCACCCTGACTATCTACCCTATTCCTCCTCTCTCCCTCCCTCTCACTGGTCCCCTTGTGGTTTGCTTTCATTATTTTATTATTTAAAAAATTCTTTATTTTGTTTTATGTGTATGGGTGTTTTGCCCATGTATATCTGTAACTCATGCACACTGTGTCCTTAAAGGCCAGAAGTAGGCATTAGATCCCTCTTGGAACTGGAGTTACAGATGGTTATCCAGTTGCCATATGGGTGCTAGAAATTGAACCCAGGTCCTCTGGAAGAGTAGTAGGTCACCTCCAACCTCAGTTATTACAATTCTTATTTGATAGTATGTTATTGTCCCATTGAACCTTTGCTTGTAGCCAGGATACTGTGAAGTGACCTTCCCTGAAGTGAGTGATCTGGCTCACACTTTTTGTTTCTGAATGTGCAGGGGACTAGAGACTGGCTATGAGACAGGAGGAAAGTGGGTGTGTCCTGAAATTACGTGCCAGACATGGGTCGAATCCTTCACATATATTCATTTCTTTAATATGGACAAATGTTTTAGGAGGAGAGTATCGTCCTGCTTTTAAAAATGAGGGAACTGAGGAACAGAGAGGTCAAGTAACTTACTCAGGTTTGCTCAGCTAGTAGGTAGTAGAACTGGACTAGAATCCAGACTCTTAAGTATTCTTTTAGCCTGTGTCTCATAAAATATTGAGACATCTGACTTTTGCCTGATGAGCCTTCCAGTGCCCAGGGACTGTCAAAATTACTGGAAGGAGGTGAAAGAGAAGGAAGAGAATGAAGAGGGAGAAGGATTGGAAGAGAAGGTTGCCAGAATCACCTAGTGATGTTTTCCTGCCTCTTTGGGATTTGCTTGCTGCTCCAGCCTGTTAAAGACTTTTAAGCCCCAGAAACATTAATGCAGAACTTTTTCATGGCTTGAGGCAAGTGAATCAATATAGTGGAGAACACTCAAGATTTGGGGGTGGAAAAGAATTAGGTTCTGGAGCCAGCTGTGGCATTTACTGGCTGTGTGACTTTAGGCTACTCATTTAGCATCTCTGGGCCATACTTTCTTCCCATACAGAAAGCGGTGGTTGACATGACCTCTGTGTACTTGGGTGCTCTTTGTGTACCCCTCTGTCTTCTCTCTTCATACTACCCTCCTTGTTCTGATCTTTGGATACTTAAGGCAGTAGGTGATCATTCTCCCTTTCCCCTTCTCAAAGTGTATTGTTTTTGTCACAGGGCTCTTACATTTATACTTTGAGCTGTCTGGGGTGAATATTCACACACCTGGCTCCTTCCCACCACTTTCTCAGGTCACACACTAACTCCCATGAAAGAGATTTCTCGCCCTATTTGAACTATCCAGTTCCCTGTCTCTGTCAGGTTCTAGAACATGTCATCTGCTCAGGGGTCTTGCTGGCAGTTGTTGCAATCTGGAAAACCTTACTTACTTATCTATCACATTTGATGCCAGCCTCCTTTACAAACAAGTGAGCTTCTTGAGCAGGAGCTTCCCCATCTTGTTCTTTATTGTACTCAATGGCACAGGGAGCACCTGGCCAACCTTTGTCACTAGTGAACCCATTGTTTAAGATGAACTTGATGGATGGATGGGGGAAGGGAAGGAGATACGGATGGATTAACAGGGCAGGGGAGCTAGGTGGAGAGAGAGATGACTAGACTGATGTTTGGATGGACACACAGGTGAATGGAGGGATTCAAGGTTATCCAATGCTCTCAGCATCATGAAATTCTAGACTTCTCAATGTTACAAACCACAAAGCACAAGCAAGGCTAGAGGAAGATCGTCTTTAGTAACATGGCCCCAGAGCAGTCCCATTTCCTTCCTAGTTCCCAAGCCTGTAGCACACTGCTTTCCTTTTCCTCTTTCTCCAGGAATCAAAAGGCTATTCGAGTGTGAGGTGGTGATGCCAGATGGGCGTGTCTAGCCAAACAAAGATCTGGTCCAGTGTTCAGCTAATAATGGATGGGGCTATTTCCAGGCACTTTAATACACTTAAGGAATAAATAAAACCTCAGACCTGGAACTGGGTTTTCTTTATAAAGCTGCGCTTTCTGTGTGGAGTTCCAGAAAAACCTTCACCTTTTGTGTAACACTTTTCAGTTTACAGAACACTTTTTACAAATGATGTCATTTACTCTTCAAGCAACTATTTTTTTTTTTTTTTGCAGATATTAGAGTTTTAGTCTTGGTGCTAGGAAAGCTAGGATGTAGAAAAAGGATGAACAATGTATTTGAGACCCCCAAACTTCAAATAGGCAGAGCAGTGACTGACCCGGTTGATTGACTGGCTCTCTCTAGAGCTCTTTCCCTCCAGGGTCTTTATACACTCCGTGGTCACCCCCCACTTGCTACTCAACAGTATACTTACAAGTCTCTTTGAGAGAGGTGTAAGTGGCCAGTGGGTCGCCAGCTGTGGGCTGTTTCAACAACTTTCACCTGTGTAGGGTGACATGCATGTTACCCCAGGAGTCAGCATGTAGAATGTGGGGCCCACCTTCCATCCTGGCTAAAAGAAGGTATCAGTCAGTGGTGAATGGGAGCTATATTGAGTCTGTGAGGTCCCGTGAGTGTTGCCTTTCATTAGTGTGTTTCCAAACACACATTTGCACAGTGTAGGCTTTCTGGGAAGGAAATCATCTATTTCTGATTTGATATCCAACTTTCAGAAGATCAGCATTCCAAATGCAATTAATAATGAGCCCAAATCACCATAATTAGCTCAGAAAGTACAGCGAGATTATGTTCCAGAGACTTTCCTGGGCTGAGATTTGGTTTGAGCTGTCTTATGGCATGGTAGGTCTTCCTTTGTGGAATGAAGACAGGACACGTGAATCTTTGCTGCTCATCCCATTGTTAACACATCCATGCTTTGGCATCATCCTAAGTCAGTGCATTTGAGAAACACAATGCCACTTTGCCCCCAACTGGGAAACTACCACCATAGCTGAGCTATTGTTCGAAGAATGTTTACTACAGGTGAATGAGCTAGTGAATAGCTTTTTACTTTCAGTCATGGGGTATCTCTCTCTCTCTCTCTCTCTCTCTCTCTCTCTCTCTCTCACACACACACACACACACACACACATACACACACACACACACACACGCACCAACAAACACATAGAATGTTGAATGATAGAGAAGAAAGAAGCCATTTGCTCACAACCAATTAAGAGGCTTCATTTAGTCCCTGAGAGCAGAAAGGTAAATAAAAATTATGGCCTCCTCTTAGATTTTATTAAGAGGGGCACATAATGGGTGTCTCACACTGAGTTAGATCTGCTTAGGGGTCTGTCTGAAGGCTTTGCTATGGAACCTAAATGTGGCATTGGGAGTGAGGTCACTATATTGACTTCGGCCCATCTGGCTTATTTCAGTCCTTAAGAATCATCCTCTTCTGGACCCTGGTCCTTTGGGTCCTTCACAACAGCTTAGTGTTGTCTAGGAGACTCATCACTGTCACCCAGAGTGGGGGAAAGCAGAGACCTCATATTTACTCTACAGAACATTTCTGTGGTTTGTGGATGAAATTTGAGATTTCTGTTTTCTTCCTCTGAGGGTCTGGAACTGAGTGCCAGGGAGTGATAATGAAGCTTGACTTTCTCATCCTCTACATGAGGTTGGAGAAGGTGTGAGCACTATAGCCACTGGCAAAGGAGTGACCATGATAGGAGTGCTCTTCCTTTGTAATTCAAACCCTAGAGAGGTGGGGAGGAGTGGGCATTAAAGGCTGTGAGAGTAGAATTCTGGGCTCAATAGGGTTTCAGGGGATTCTGGGTATAGTTTTGGCCTTATTGCTTCTGTATAAGTAAATATGTTTGTTGCTACCATATGCAAGTAGCCATCACAGGCAACATCTTCTCCCTCCCTCCTTTTTTCCTTCCTTTGTCCTCACCCTGCTCTGAGATCAGAGTTCTGATCTCAGCTATTGCCTCTGCAAAAACATTCTCTATCTCCTGAACCTACCCAGCTACTAAGGTAGAGAATTTTAGCTACTAAACAGGTAGTAGAAGAAGCAATGTGATTTTTTTTCAAATGAAAGAGAACTTTCAGTTCACAGCAGCCTTTGTGGTTAGACCTGAAGTGACAGTCCTTATAATTATGGCACAGAAGCCAGAAACAATTTGACTACACAGAAAATGAGCATTTTATATTGAGTAGTAGACTAGTGGTCTCCTGAATTAAAATCAAATAGTCTAGTAGGATAAAGAAAAATACTGTAATTTAACCTTTGTGTTGGGTATGTGTCCTTATGTGTGCATGTGTGAGTGCATGTGTGGAGGCTAGGGGGGTGACATCCAGTGTCTTCCTTACTCACTCTCTACCTTTGTTTGTTTGTTTATTTATTTATTTATTCATTTATCCATTTGGAGACAGGGTCTCTCACTAAATGGAAGTCACTAGGGCTAGACTGGCTGGGCAGGAGTTTCAGGAGTCTTCACAGTCCTAGTTCTGGGGTTACAGGTGTGCGTTGCTGTTATACACAGTTCCTACATGGATGTTGTGAGGGGGGTCTGAACTCAGTGTGATGAGCACTTCACTCACGGGGCCCTATAACTTACCCATTTTAACGAGACATGAGCCTGGCTGGCTAAACAGAGATTCTGGATGTCAGTTGTGATACTTGACATTTGAACACTCACCAACTTTGTCATGTGAGCAAGGAAGTTAGGTAAATATTTAAAGAAATGATAAGAGGAGACATTTAGAGAAAAAAAAAAGCTCCTACCTTTTAATTTATTGTTCTGTTTTTTTTCTCCCAAATTTGAGATGGTTTATTTTTCACCCATTTTAACCACAGCCCAACCTAAGCCATACTGTATATCTACTGGTTGAGAATGTTGCTGTAGGCTAAAGGTGTTCATTCTTTACAGCAGAATTTGAGACCATGTGGGAAGTAATCAGGTTAGATCTGGTCTAGTACTCACAGTATTAGAATGGTTCGAGAAAAGATTCAAATGGGTATTATAATCATTTAACTTAGTCTCAAGGTAGCTGTCCCACTGTGCATCATGGCAGCAGAGGGTAGGAGGGTCTAAGTTCTGGAACTGTCTCTGCTGCTCCTATAGAATTGAGAGAATAGAGTTGTGGATCAATCAAGCCCCTTCCTTCTCCAATAGATTACTTTGGTCTTAACTTGAGCTGCATCACTTAGTAGTAAGGGACTGGGGGGAGTTTCTTATTTTGACTTGGTCTCTCTAAGTGGAGAATGGAAAAATTATAACCGGAGCATCCTTGGTTTGTTATGTAGATGAGGTGAACTGATTGATATGAAGCATCCACAACTCTTCTAAGCACCACATATGATGATGAAGGCCCTATGCTGGTGTGAGAAGCATCAGGGTCACTGTTGGCAGGGTCACTGCCAAGGAGGGTGATCTACAGTAGAGGTACCCCAGGGGTCCCTATACTCTTAGTCCAGGTTTATTAAATCTAGACTGTTCTGATTTAAAAAAAAAAAAGACCAGAGAAAGGACATAGTTTGCAATCACAATATTTGAGTTTGGTTATAGCTCTACTGACTTCCTTGGCTGGATGTGTTGCTGAATTTGGGTTGTTGTGTTGACACCAGGCCATTTTGTGGACTTGGAAAAGTCACTTACCCCTTTTCCTGGATAAAACACAGCTTACAATAGCACTTTGTAGCTAATGAGATGATCGACTGAGATAAATGTAACTATGATTTATAAGCTGGAAAATTATGCGTTAGCATTTCCCAAAGTGTGTTCTGTGAGATACAGCTAGTTTCAACAAATGCTCTGAAGGAAAAAGAAAATTCAGGTCTGTCTGTCTGGGGCTGTTCCCAGTGGTAGAGTACTTTCCTGGCATTGCTTAGGATATAAAAGTCCTTTAGTTTATTCCCAAACAGCAGAAAAAAACAAAACAAAACAAAAACTGCAGTCAAAATACTGAAAACAAAAGCAATAACAATATCAGCAACAACATCAATGGCAGGTTATTATGAAATAATCTCTCAGAATGATGCTTGTTCAGTCCATCCTGGAGAGTCCTCATAAGCCAGTATTTTAATGTATTGCTAGCTATCAGATAACCCCAAAATCAAACAGGCCTGGTGTGTGTGAGGCCCTGGGTTCCATTCCCACCATTATATATGTAAAAAAAGTATCATTGAGCTATTTGTATGAGAATCATGATGATGCCCTGTCAAAGATTATCCAAAAAGAAAAAAGACTACATAATATACACTCTGTTTTACTCACTGTGAAACCAGAAATTGAATATGAAAACTCAAACGTCCCTGTTTTGAAGATTCATTATAAGCCCCCGTCTTTTATAGATTTAGTGGCTGAAACCCCAGTCTTTGGCTGTGTGTGGTGGCTCATACCTGTAATGCCAGCACTTGGGAGGATGAGTCAGGACACTTTGAGTTCTAGGTCAGCCTGAGCTATATAGTGAGACCTTGACTCAAAACAAACAGACAGACAAAGTTCAAAACAAAACAAAAACCCACTAACAAGACAAAAAAAAAAAAAAAACCCCACTCAGTATTCTCGAATAAAAACAAAAAAAAAAAAGGAGGATGGTCTCTGGTCTGAGCAATCCAAGTGTTGGGGAATGGGGTATCCATGCTAGTGACAATGCCATCTGAACTGTGTGATTGAAACATGAGTCGGTAGCTCACTGAGATGGCAGGGGCAATGTGCCTTGGGCCACAGGCACACACAATGACAAGCTGGTGCAGGAGGGCTGTTGGCAGTCCCTGTCATATTCCCCAGTAAGTGTTCTTGTGACAAATGGTTGCATAGCCTCTGAAATCTTGAATAAATGGTTTCCTGGAAGTAGGCTGCATCAGGGGTCCCACCCTTCCCAACAGCACACATCTGATTTATTCCTCATGTGATTTATATTTTGAGGGAAGCATGGGGCATTTGTGATTGGCACAGAACAGTGTGTATATGGAATCTTTGAGTACCACTGTGGACTTGAGCAGGGTTAAGAACTGGAGATTATTGAGTATGTCATTTTCCACACAGAGTGACAAAGACAGGGTCTAAGGCAGGGTGAGAGGGGCTTCTGTGAAGCTCCCTGAAGGCCCACTCTTATACTCCAGCCAGCTCTTATGTTGTCTGTAACCATGGTAACCAAGGGCTGAAAGAGTCTCAAGATGCTGGTATGACACTGTCACCCTCCCCTGCCTATTACTTTGCTTCTGTTCTTTCATCCTGGAAATTTGCCCCCACAGAATGAATTCTTCCTTGGTATTTTAAACATTAAAAATTTATGTTTATTTTTTTCATTTTTGTGATACATATTTGTCATATGTATCAATATACCATATATATACACATCTATCATACACACACACACACACACACACACATATATATACAGACATATATGACCGAACAACTTGTGGGAGTAGGTTCTTTCCTTTGACATATGGGTTCTGGGGTTCAAACTCAGGTAGTCAAGCTTGGTATTAAGCACCCTTACCTACTTGATCCATCTCACTGTCCCCCTTGGTGGTGCTTTTGTACATGTGCGTGCGTGTGCATGTGTGCGTGCACGCATGTGTGTGTGTGTGTGTGTTTGCACCTGTGTGCAGGTGTGCTTGCTTGTCCATGTAGAAACATTTGTAGTTTAGACGTTAGATTTAGGATCTCTTCCTCTATAGTTTCCTCCCATTCCTCTTTTTTTTTTTTTTTTTTTTGAAACATCTCTCTGTTTCAAGCTGCACTTGGAGCTCAATGATTTGACAGCTTGGATGATCTTGAACCCCGGGTATCTACCTTTTTGTGACCCCAGTTCTGGGATTACAGACATGTGACATCACAGTGGCTTTGTAAATGGGTGCTGGCTTTCATGCTTGCCTCAGCCCCACCCTGGTGCTTTTAACTTTCTGCTAACTGCATACTTCTAGAGGCCCCACATTCTTTTCTCCTTTTGATTTTAATTTTACATGTGTGGGTTTTTTTTCTTTTACCTGCATGTATGTCTGTGAACCACATGAATGCCTAATGCCTGTGGAGGCCAGGAGAAGACAGATCCCCTGGAAATCTAGTTACAGACAGTTGTGAGTTACCATGTGGACGCTGGGAATTGAACCTGCAGGGTTCTAGAAGTCCCATTTTCAGCTCCTGGATCCACAGTGGATTTACTATGACCTTGGCCTGTCCACATATGCATCACATACTCAGCATTTCTGTTTCTACTATTAAAAGTTTCATGAGGCTTGGGTTGTGCATGCTGCAGATGTAATTACAGCTGCTCTTGATAACAGCGATTCTCCCTCCGTGTTTCTGACGATGATCCTTTACTGGTAGCCTGGTTCAATGCTGAGGATTATGGATGTGTTCCCCTAGAAGAGAGAAAGCCAAGAAGGCTAGATAAATTCAAACACTGGTCTTTTTACAAGAGATTTTGATATTGACTTGAGGGAGTGTGTGGTGTGCCTTAAGGGTGGTGATGTGAATGGTGGTCACATTATGACTAGTGCAGCAGATTATAGATGGGGTGCTTGCTTATCTCTTAAGGATAACAGGATCTCCAGGAATAGTGTGACACAGGGAGAGATGCTAAAAGTTTATTTAAACCATTTGTAAACTGCACAGTGGATGTAGCCAAATGTTTATGATGGATAGCTGCTATGTGGCCAAGACAGTGCCAGGTCCTATTTGGGCCTTCTTATAGAACTCATAGGAGTTGAAAACCACAGAGTGAGGGAAAAACCAAACCAAACCAAACCAAACCAAAACAAAAACCATTTCATGACATCTTTGGTTTATAAGAACCAATTATGCAAAAAGGAGGTGTATTGAGCAGCAAGCACTGTTGCATATTCAATTTCTTCCTTGAAAGAATCCTTTCTCTGGTTTTGTCAGTCAGCCCTTGATTCTATGGTAATTTATGCATTTGGAGTGAGCAAATCAATAAATGAAAAGCTATGGTGTGTCCATAGACTCCTAACTTCAAATGCTTCTTGGAAGCGCGCAGCTGTCGGTCCAATGTAACAGGCCTAAAGATTGCCAGCATCCCCACCATGGTGGTTGTTGCTTTGTTCCTGGTGTTCAGAGGTATTGTAACATTGTGGTATTTTTCCTTTGACTATAATGGGACCCCCTCCCTGCTTGTTCTGTCCTTGTGGCCTCAGCTCAGAAGTCCTCCTCTGAGCCTGAATTAATGAGGGACCATGACACATTGATCCCTTTTACTGGCAGGGTGAGAACACGGCTTCTATAGGAGTATGAATGCCAGCTTATCAGGCAGTGAGTTATGAATTCAGTCCCAATTATAAAGAGAGGCAGAACAGACAGCCACAGGGGTCTGGATTTTAGGAGCTCTGTAAGTCCTTGTCCATTCTTACACTCACCGCTGTTTCCCATGGCTGTCCGGACGCCTTTGCTTCTTATTCACCAGTAGTTGTTATCCATCCATCTGGTTATTCTGGACACTTACTAAGTGAGCGCAAACAGAAATGAGGCTGGGTACTGAACACGGACACATAGAAAATTCCCAAGTCTGAGCACCCAGAGAAGTCACAGTCTGGCCATTGAGACAAAGGCTCTTGTCAAATGATTATGGTGCACTGTGAGAAAGCCATTGCTAGCGATGTGGGTTAGAAACTGGTACCCAGAACACACCTGCCTTCTGCCCAACCTGAGGTAAAGAGTTTCCTCTGTCATATATTCATGTTGCCATGATGCACAGAAATAAGAGAGCATGGGTTGAACTCTCTGAGACAATAAGCTAAAACAAATAATTCCTTCTTGTAATGGGTTGAATATACAATGCTCCCTGTAGGTTCATGTTTTGAGGGCCTTATGCCCAGCTGGTAACACTATTTTGGAGACCGTGGAACTTGAGGATGTGGGCATGACTGGTGGAAGTAGGTTAGGAGCAGTGGGCTTTTGAAGGGTATAGCCTGGCTCCTGCTCTGGCTTGTTCTGTTACCTGGTCTGCTGTGGTGTGAGGAACCTCTGACACATGCTTTCTTCTCCATGGTTTTTCTGCACAATGGACTGAAATCTCTCTGAAATAATGAACCAAGTAAACCTTCCTTCCTGTAAGTTCCTTCTGGCTGGTATTTTGATCACAACCACTCAAAATTAACCAACTCACCCCTTATGCTGTGTCCAACAGGTGTTTTGTCACAATTTTGAGAAAAGTAACTACTTCAACAGGCTTCTCATGAAAATAACCCCACTCTGGTTATAGTTGATTTATGGCTGTAACTACCAGTTCAGTGAGACCCAACACATACTTCAGCACCCTCTGATTTCTCACTTTTCATGAAGAGGGTCTTACTATGTAGCCCAGGCTGACATTGAACTTGCTACCCTCCTGGTTCAGTCACTAGCATTACAGGTGTGGACTACCACATCTAGCCACTGACAGACTTCTGACTGTTATTCTGGCATGTTTCCCTTACCTTTTGACTTGAATCTTCTTTGCTGCTCCCATGGAAGGTGAGGAGTACTGAGGAGCTAGGACATCTAGGATGACCCTCAAAGTAATGACTGAGGGGACACAGTGCATCAGCACCCCCTTCCCTCAGCATTGTGCAGGATAGCTCAGGAGTAAGTTCTGCACACTGCTTCAGTTTCCTTAAGTGATAACTCACTTGATGCTCTTTCTTTTACTGGTTTCTTTGCAACCTCCCCATGTATGGCTCTCTCCTCTAATTCCCTAATGGTGCTCTTTGAACCTCCCAAACAAACTACCAGTGTTCAAATTCTTATTGTAAGTTCAGTTTCTTAGTTAACTCATAGGAAGACATATGATGAAGATTTGTTGTTCCTTGTGTCTCTGCCTTAGGCATCAGGCACCAGCTTTGATGGTGGAATGAGGGGAGAAGGTAACTTACCTCAGGATACATAACTTATCACTAAGGCCAACAGCTCTCAAGGGATATAATGTATACCTAAACAGCCACTTTCTCTCCAAAACATCTTCCTTGAGTCCTGGTTATGGCAAACGAACCACAAAAACATGGCATTCCAAGCTTGATGACGATCAGCTGAGCTTCATCAAACCAGTTTGTTTCCATAATTCTCCTTCTCATGAGAGGGAAAAAATGAAGTGCAGTTGATTTTTCATTATTTACAATAATTATTATGTTCTACAAAGTTGCTACAAATACTGAATTAGCAAATGAAAACCCTTGCTACTGTGGGAAGCACAGGGCTAGGTTCCTGCCAACCTCTGGTCACAGCATTCTCATCAAGTGACTAGGATAGACTATTATCCTATTGAATTTGTGTTGTTGGTTCATTTCACACTGAACTCCCAGCTACAGCCCTGTTACGTGTGCCTGGATAAAGCTCATCCAACACACTAGCTTTTCTCTGAAGTCCCTCTCTATCATCTCCGACTTAAAAACACTAGGTAGTACTTCCGTTTGGTTCTTGGAGATTTTGCACAATGAAATCATAAATAGATCATAAATAACACAGTAGTTTACACTATGAAAGTTGAAGTGAGAAGGTAGAGCACAGCTTGACTGATCTTCAGTTGAGAGTGTGCCTTGCGACTGGACCCTCCCCCCACTGTTTACCTCATGTCTGCAAATGACTACAAAAGCATCACAAATATTGATTGTGAAGTGATCCAGATAAAATTTTCAGGTAGGAGAATAAATAAAAACAGAATTTGTGAGTAATAATGACAGTCAATTGTCTTTCTTATCACACTGAGACTTGATTACAGTTTAGTATATTTATAAACATGTGAGCCAGGCTCTGTGATTGATACTGATAATGAGATATTCATGAGATGGTCCTTGCCATTAAGGATCCATTTTGGTGGTTCAGAGATATCCACTGACATAAGACAGAATATATATATTCTTGGTTTTTTTGTTTTTGAGACAGGGTTTCTCTTTGTAGCCCTGGCTGTCCTGGACTCACTTTGTAGACCAGGCTGGCCTTGAACTTCCAGAGATCCACCTGCCTCTGCCCCCCAAGTGCTGGGATTAAAGGCGTGCACCTCCATGCCCGGTTTATTCTTATATTCTGTATATATAAATATATATATATACACACATATATATGTATATATGTACACACACACACACACACACATACTCACACATATCCAGAAGAAAATAAATGCAAAGACAGGGATTGAGAATTCCAGTCACAGCACTTGAGAAATAGGTTGTATTTTGAGCACTCTACACATCATTGGGAAAACATGGTCAGAAGAACTTTTTCTACTGTGATTGACTCTGCCAGGCTACCTACCCTTGTATCCTCTGGTAACACTCATTCCTCAATGAATCAAGTGTGTCTTTTAACATCAACTTTTCCACTTACACTGGGGATCCTTTGCTCTATGGGGCATCCTCTCTTCTCTAGAACCAATGGTCTTTCCATCTATACACGAATACTCCCATCAGTGTATAATGGGTTTCAGTTTCACCCTATCTTCTCTGTGACCCTTCATTTTCTCTAGTCATCACTTCATTTCTAGAGAGTGTGGTCTAAGGTTGCTCTGTTTACTTACCTCATTTTCCTAGTGACCACAATGAAGATTTCTTCATCTGTATGGTCTTTTGAGTATGATTAAGATACTTAGTGCTGTTGGGTGGTGGTGGTACAGAAAAATCCTGTCTGAAAAAAAAAAAAAAAACAACAAACCAAACCAACCAACCAAACAACCAAACAACCGAGCAACCAAACAACCAACCAAACAAAAGATTCTTAGTGGTTCAATTCACCAAGAACGTGCCAGAGATTCCTTACACAATATGGGCACTGGCTGTTAAGAGGACTAGATTCTCATCAAATGAAGAAATTATAGGATTAGTTCTGCTATTTTCTGACATCATCAAGAACTTTGTTCTTGTTGGTTTGCTCAGTTTCCTATTCTGCTTCCTTGCATCATACCAGCACAGGTCCTGGATGGCAGTACAAAGAGTCAGGAGCTCCTGAAGCCATTTTACCCTAAAGACAGAGAAGAAAATGAGGAAGTGAAGGAGTCTCCCTCTACCTCTCCCTCTTTGGACATTTCCTTTCACCTTTCCCCACTTCTTCCCCTATCCTTTCGCCTTTTCTTCCACTTATTTTCCTCCTTTACTTCCCCTTCCTTCCTGTCTTAGTCACTGCTCTATTGCTGTGAAGAGACACCATGACCATGGCAACTCATAAGAGAAAGCATTTAATTAGGGACTTAGTTAATAGTTTCAGAGGTTTAGTTTATTACCATCATGGTAGAAAGCATGATGGAAAGCAGGTGTGGTGCTGGAGAAGTAGTTGAGTGCTACATCCTAATCTGTAGGCAGAGAGTGAGAGCCTGGGTCTTGCATAGGCTTTTGAAACCTCAAAGCACACCACACAGTGACACACTTCCTCCAATAAGGCCACACCTACTCCAACAAAGCTACTCTTCTTAATCCTTCTAATCCTTTCAAATAGTGCAACTCCCCAGTGACTAAGTATTCAAATATGTGAGCCTATAAGGGCCATTCTTATTCAAATCACCATACCTCCTCTTTCCCCTTCTATATCTAACTTCTTTTCTCTCCCTTTCCCCTCTTTTTCTTTCTCCTTCCTACTTCTCTCTTTTATTTTCTTGAAAATCCTTCATATACTTCTTGCATATAAACCCCAACCCCATCACTAGCAAAGGGGAATGTTTTATCCTTCTTAGTATAGAACAATGAATACACACTCCTTGCTTCTGTAAGTAGAGCCCCTTTTCATTGATATGTTGCCATTTAACCAATCTTTAAGTAAAATTGGTTGTGATAGCAAAGAGGAAGAGAGGTGAGAATAAAAATCCCAGGCAAAATCTGTCCCATCTTCCTGGATACTTTGAAGCAATTTTCTCTTTTAGAAGAACAACTTAGCCTTTTAAAAAAGTACTTCATTTTGGTTTGCAACAGGATGGGTTTTTCTTTCACTATTCTTTCTACTCCCTGATTTCCTAATGGCTACTTCTCTTTTTCTTTTTTTGTTTTGTTTTGTTTTGTTTTTCCAATATGATTGAATGCCTAGACTTGAGGTCCTTCTAGTTTGGATCTGTCTATTCTTCTTTCATGATCTCAGCAGCTCTTTAGTGTCATGTAAGTGCCATCATTTCTAAGTGTGTGTGTGGCTAGTTGCTTCTTTGATGTTTCCACTCACATGCATCAAGGTCCCTTGTCACTGTGAAGACCAATACAGAACTGTGGACTTTGCATTCCAAACCTGTTCTTCCCTAGACTGCCTTATCTCAGGACAGGGAATCATACATAACACCTTATAAAATCTGGTCAGATTACATGAGTCCCTTCTTTCCTGTCTCCCCTCTCACCCTTATACATTCTATTCACCACAAGTCCTGTTCATTGGACCTCTAAACCACACCTAGAATCTTTGTTTCTGTCTGTTTCTTCTTCCACCCTTGGTCTATGTGTTCTCTTTGTTGGAGAGCTGATAGTGCCTTCATATTGATCTATTTGTTTCTATTGCACCTCGCTGATGCTCTGTGGTATGTCATTTCAGCTAAGCACTCACTACAGCTGCTGGTCTACAAAGTCTTGCATGCTGGCTTTTGCTAGTCTGTCGAAACCTTGTTCTGAACCATCTCTCCCCAGTTTCCTCTGAATTTCCTCCTTTTCCAATCTCTAACTTATTGAAGGATCTCTTCAAAACCTGCATTTTCTCCTTTGATTCTCTTCTGTCCAATCTTCCCTACCTCTGAAATCTCAGCCCAAATGTCATATCCCTAGAGAGCTTTCTCTAAACCTCCCACTCTCACCAGTCATCTTCTATTATAATTCTCTGCATAGGGCCTATAGTTCCCTGAAAAAAATTTCTATTTGGTAATTTAATGAACTGAAACTAATGAAATTACTAAACTGAAACCACTAAAATGATATCTGCATGACATTAAGGGAGTAGACACTTTTAAGGAGGCGAACACAGCTAGCAGCATTTCATGCTCTTGCAAAGCCTGAAGATAATAGTAATGATAATGAGGATGGCACGGATGATGATGACGATGATGATGATGATGATGGGTACCATAGTGACAACTGATGTATATGGTTACTGTGGACCAGGAGCAGTGCCAGATATTTTTCATACATTGAGGTACTTAATTGTGACAAGGTTTGCGTTGTTGGGGAATATTGTCATTCCCACTCTACACTGAAACTTTAGATGTTTGGTTATAGTGTTTGTTACATGGAACATTTAATGAATGTTTTCTTTGGGTAGATTAATTTCTCCCAAGACTCTGATAAATAGTAGGGGTGAGAATCTACTTTAGGCCCAAGTGAATTCAAAGCATGCCTTTGTAAACTGGGTCTATATTTGTTTCTGTGGTGATTAAAATAGCCCTTAGCAGATTAAGAAAGGGAAAGATAACATAGAATAAGGTGTTGACTATTTTCAAAATGTGATAAATAAAATTGGTTTCCAGGACAGAATCCCTTGACTTTTGGCTTCTACCCCAATTAATGGAAGTTATGATTGGGTTTTATAAACTTATTAGGGGGATTAAAGACAGGCATGATGACACATATCTATAATCCTAGCCCTCAGGAGACTGAGCCAAGAGGATTGAGAGTTTCAGACCAGCCTGTGCTACAAAGTGAGACTGGTTAAAAAGAAGTAAAGAAAAAGTTAAGAGATAAATTTCAGATTGGGTTATTTTCTCATTGTAACATCCTGAAGGTATATTCTTACCATTGTGTGGAAATTCAACAAAACCATCATTCTTACAGGTCTTTTGGCTCTTACAGTCTTTCTACCCTCCTTCCATGATGTTCCTTGAGCCTTAGTGCAAGAGTTGTATTGCATATCAATCAACTGGTGATGGGTACTCCAAGGTCAGTTTTCTGCTTTTTGATTAATAGTATATTTTTGCTTGTTGAACAAACAAACAAAAAAAAGATTCTTTGATGAAGGTTGATATCTGCACTTATCTGTGGGTAGAAGGATAAGTATTTAGTATGTACCTAGGAGTTTTATTGGTTTAGGAAAAACCTACTGGAAGTAGTAGGTTCTCCTCTAAGATTCATAACCACAATAGCCATGTGCAATTGGCAAGATTTACACTGGTTGCCATGATTTGTTTCCTGTTGAGTGGGCCTTGAGTCTAATCAGACAACTATTGGTTACCATCAAGATATAAATATTACTATTGCTCCTTTAGTGATAATTTGTCATATTGGTCATTGTTATGGTCTATAGGTGTTACAGCTGGGTAGGACTATTGATTGTTTTCCTGTCTTAGTAGCTTGTATATCATCTTTTGGTACTATGAGAGCTTGTTCTAAGAGAGGAGACTTTCTGGTCTGTGAGTCCTATGGTGTCTTCAGCAATAGAGACCTACCCTCAACTACTGGGAAGCAACCAACGATAATAGCAATAACCTATATTGTTTTGGAAGTCTCTTAGACTCTCTTGACCAACAAACTCTGAAGGAGGTTTCTTTTTTCTTACCTAGTGTTGAAGTCTTTGTTAGATAGTCTACGGCTCTTATCATTCCAACTAGTATAACTGTATTTAAAGTGTATGTATGTATGTAGACTAATACAATTTTAGGTAAATATAGAATAATGATACCCTATGTCTTTTTCAAGCAACCTTAGTGTTATTATTCCCTATTCCTTCCCTCCTTATTGTCCTTTCCCCTGTCAGTCTTTCCTATGCTAGCTTCACTTCCTATTCAATTAGTATTTTTGAAATTGGGTCTCACTATGTAGGCCAAGATGGCCTCAAACTCTTGATTCTCCTGCCTCAGCCTCCTAAGTGTTGGGATTACAGATGTATACCATAATGTCTGCCTGGACTTCACTTTTTAAAAAATATTTTTTTTATTCATCAAGTTACATCTCATTCACAGCCCCTTCCCTCCACCCCTCCCAGTCCCACCCTCCTACCCTCTTCTCCCTCTCCCTCCTCTCCTTCTCCTCGGGTGAGGGGCATTCCACCCCTATCAAGCCCTCTCAATTCATCAGTCACATGAGGGCTAAAAGATTCCTTTTGCATTGGGGTCCAACATGGAAGCCCAGCTAGGATAAGGTGTTCCACTAGCAAGCATCAGCATCCATGACAGACACCGCCCCCCCCCACACTTGCTAAGGGATCTGTATGAAGTTGCTTATCATCTATATATGTATAGGGGGGCCTATATCTGTTCTATATATGCTTTTTCTTTTTTCTTTTCTTTTCTTTTCTTTCTTTTTTTTTTTTTGGTTAGTGTTTCAGTCTCTGTAAGCCTCTAGGCCCTGGATTGGTTGGTTCTGTTGATCTTTATGTGGTGTTTTTGTCCCCTCTGAGTTTCTCTATTGCTCCTCCTTCTCTTATATCTCTCAGGGTTCCCAGAACTTCACCTAATGTTTGGCTGTGTGTCTCAGCTTCAGTTTTGACCCTCTGCTAAGTAGAGTTTCTCATAGTATAATTGTGCTAGGTTCCTGGTCCTTTGTGTCTGTTGATTGTAGGATAGTTATCCTGTACTATATGGCTAAAATCCAGTTATAAGTGAGTACATGTCATGTGTATATTTCTGGGTCTGTTAGCTCACTCAGGATGAGCTTTTCAAATTCCATCCATTTTGCTACTAGACTTCACTATTAAAGACTAAAAAAAAATATCAGCTTTTCTTTAAGCAATGATTTATGCCATACTTAATACTTTTATTTAAATTTATTCAACCATTTAAGGAAGAAATAAATATATACTTATCTCAGGTAATAGCACTTATGCTATCATGGACACTCTATTGTTATATTTTTCCTAGTGTGTTCTAAAATAAACCCATAGCTACTGCAAGAAGATCATATCTGCCTGTCAATTACTAATATTTCACATACTACCAATGACTTGTGTGCTATATTTTTGGGAACACCCAAGGCACTATTGTTTGCCAAATTACAGCTCTTTCATGGGTAATTTCAACTGTCCACTTGATTAGATTGGTAGCCTAGACAATTAGCAAAACACACCTCTGGGTTTATCTATGGGGCCATTTTCAGAGATGATTAGACCATCAAGATTTGGCCTAATTAATGGTTTCATCGATCATTAGTTTTAAAATCTGAACAGATTATTGGGAGGAGGTACTTAGAACTATGGAAGGTGGGTCCTCATTGGAAGATGTGTGCCTCTTGGTACATGTCATTGAAAGTTACATCTTGGTCCTGTCCCTTCCTGGTACTTTCTCTGCTCCTACCACCTGGTGAGGTGCATTGATTCACCACCCCCTTACACCATGATCATCTGCTTCACTGTGGCCTCAGGGACATTGAAACCAGATGACTATAGATATGAGCTTCTGAGCCTACAAGATGAAATCAATCTTTCCCCCCTCTCTCGGATACTTTGATACAGTAATGAAAAAGGTGACTAACACCAGCTCTCTGATTGTGACATTAATGAAGCCAAACACATGATATTCAGCCTCCATTTATTAGACATTTAGTATGTGCTGTAAACAGTGAAAATGTGAACTCTATTCGTCATTAATCTTAATGGATTTGGAACAAAGTGATTGGAGAATGGCAACCAATAGTAAGGTAGGATACAGCCCAGCATGGTGGTGTACTCCTTTAGTCCCAGCACTTGGGAGGGAAATGCAGGTGGATCTCTGTGAGTTCGAGGCCAACCTGGTCTACAAAGCAAGTCCAGGACAACCAGGGCTCTGTTAGAGCACTCTGTCTCCCCCTAGCCCCCCCAAAACCCCAACGCCCCAAAAAAAACCCCAGCCAACTAACAACCAACCAACCAACCAAACAAACAAACAAACAAAAAACAAAAACAAAAACAAAACAGAACAAAACAAAAAGAAGGTAGGACGTGTGTGTTTCATGCTCTCAATTCCAGCTGTGTAGATAATGGCTCTTCTGCATGCCATTTGATTGACATCGGCTTTGCCAATGGAGTAGCTGTGTGATCTCTGTTTGCAATCAGGGCTGGGTAACCTCTTTTCAAATCCAATTTGCTCCAGTATTTGCCAGGGACTACATGATGCCTTGGGGAACATGAAGGAGATTATCGCGGTTTATGGAGCAATAAACCAGAGCTCAGGGATGGAGCAGAAGGCAGAGTAGAGTAGGATGGCAGATGATATGCAATGGGTTTAAAGTGTAAGGGAAACAGGGTTCACTTCCAGCTCTAGAGTCCAGGAAAGGTTGCCAAGGAGACATAGCACTTGAGATGGACTTTAAAGGAAGAGAGGGTGCAAAATGCAGTGATAGAGGGAGAGTCCACAGAAGGAAATAATTAGGCACTGAGGAGGAAAAAGGGTACTTATTTGTGAAAGAGCAAGTCTCCAGTTTTCTGAGTAGATGAGGGTAGGAGGGACATTTGGGTTCTTGGGATATCTGAAGTACTAGATAGAGTATAGATTTATTTCCCTTAGCAATTTGGAGACTTGTTGACCTTCTGGAAACAATGGGGTGTGTATATGTAGTCTAGACGAGATGGAGGGAAAACAGCAATCTCAGGAAGAAATTTCAGCAGCCCGGCTGGGAAATAATGAGGCTGTGAGCTGTCACAGTGCCTCAGGTCTGGGCTAGAAGGACCCTGGGGACAGTGGAGAAGAAAGGTGTAAATAGTGTAGAGAAATGGACATGAATCAGTGACCAACACAGCAGAGGCACTCGTTTCTCTTAAATTACCAGGAACTCAATGTCATCTGTGATCCCTGGATAATGGGGACAGGGATTATCTGGTAGAAGACACTGATTGCAGGTCTAGTGCATGATGAGGCAGACAGTGGATCTGATGCACAGATTAGCCCTCTCTGTGAAAGAGCAAAGGCAGCCCAGGCTGCAGTTAACCTCCAATTTCATCTTTAAGTATACTCAAGGAGAAGTGGCAGTGTAATTTCTGTGTAGATTTTCATGGCCAAAAGGCAAGGAGGTAGAGCTGAACAGGGACATCATTACTCTTAAAATGGACAATGTCAACTTGTCCTGGGAAGCTGGCCCACTGCATCATGTGAAAAGTCATGTGAATGACTCATCTAAAAAGTATTAGTTTTTAAAGAATTTTGCACAATGTATTTTGAGCATATTTGTACCTCCACCAACTATTCTCAGACCTCTCCATTCTCTACTCACCCAAGTTGGTGTCTTTTTAAAAAAAAAAAAACATTAGGTTCAATTTGTGCAGCCTACATACTCTTGATTTTGTTCATTTACTGGAGTATAGTTGACCTACTGGAGATCACACTTTTAAAGCTGATCCCTCCCCTCTTGGAAGCTATCAATTGCCAATAGCTCCTCAGCTAGGGACTGGACTTCATACCAACCGCCTCTTTCAATGCTGGGGTTTTGTCTGGCTTGAGATTTTGAAGATCTCGTACATGCTGCCACAATCGATTTGAGTTCGTATGTAAATTTTTATCCATCAAGAAGGTATTTCCTTTTAGGTGTCTTCAAAGTTGAGGGGAATTACGTAGCAGGGTCATCTGTTTTGATACCATGTTTTACACCTGAAAAAGGTCTGACACAAGTGGCTGTGAATGCAATTCTGCCTTCATACAGAGGACTATCTGGTGGTTATGCTTAGGCAAAGAGAAGACAGAGGTTTATTCAGAGCATGGTCTGGGATTTGCTACTCCCACTGGAGAGCAAAGAGTAAGGTGGAAGTTTCTCCAGAGAACTCTGTGAATGTTTGAATTCTGAAAGCCTAGGTACTGGGGTTACCCCTGAGCTCAGATCCCTAGCACACACAGAAGATGTGGAATTGTGGAGTGCTTCTGTAACCCCAGCACTGGCCAAGGAGTCTAGTTGAATCCAAGAACTCCAGGTTCAGCAAGAGACCCTATCTGAAAAAATAAGGTGGAGAGTAAGCAAGGAAGACACATGACTAGGTTTTCACATATGCTCATCCTCCCACAGAAAGTGGGATACCCTCTTACCCCCTTTTGTAAACACAGATAACCCTCCTCCAGACACCTGTTCCTCCCTCAATCCATCCAATTTTCATCTGGGCTTTTTTTCTTGAACTTTTAATTGTTTTATCTGATGCCTGCCCCTGCACTGCCTGGTATGAGATGTACCAATTTTGATTGTAGAGAATTGGACAAAGCAACTCTTGGGGGCTACTCTCTGCAGAGAGCAGAATCTGAGTTCTTCTAGTGAAAACTTCTTTGGGAAATATGACTCATTGGCCTTCATCCCCATCATCATGAAAGGACCAGTTGAATGCCAGGAAACAGCTGCAGGTCTACAGCTAATTTGGTAGTAGGGAGATAATACTGTTAAACGGATCTACATTCCCAGTCAGCAAAGATGCTGGTGCCATCTCCTAGCTAATAGAAAACTCAAGTATGCCCCAAGGATGCTGGCAGATGTTTCTAAATAATCATCTTACATCCATGGCCTCAGATACTGAACACTTAAAAACAGGATAGCCTTTAAAACTGGCTATTGAATAGACACTGAAGTTTTAAGTTTTGTTAGGGAACCAAGGACTAATGTAGTGGGTACATGCTGTTTAGAGTGAATTTCACTATTATTTTAAAAAGCATTTTAAGTGGAAGTCTGTAAAATGACGAGTATCTAATTTTAAACTGAATTTTCTTGTTTCATCAGAATTCTCTTTTTAGGTAACAGTGACCCACAGTAATGTGGCTGTTATGAAATCCATGTATTCACATATACATTTGTTTATTAAAAGCATATTTATTTACTGGTTGCAGGTTCTATGCAGGAGTCTGAGAAGCAAGGAAGACAGACACATTTTGTATTTTTATGCTGTATCAAGAGGAATATTCTATTATCCTAAATTAATTCTAAAGTTAACTTTTGTGACTTAACAATTTTTAAATAAGAACGTAATCCATCTACCTATTTGCTTGTCTATTTATTTGTTTATTTACGCAGTTATCAGGATTAAATTTAGGATCTCACACACAATAGACAAAAGTTCTATCTTGGGATTATATTCCCAGCCATGAAGTTTATTTTTCTATCAGTGATATCAATTTAAGTAGGGATTTAAATTTTTATGAGGCATATAGAATGATGATACATTTTGTAACTGTTGGTTTGTTGGATTTAATAGGAAATATTTGCACAATATTAAACTGACACCATACTTTGATCAACGGAATATCTTGACTTGGAATTTATTATTTGTTAAAACATCTAATTTTAGGTGTTGAAACACAGCAAGGGACACCAGGACTCAGGTGCCTGGATGTCCAGGTCCAGGGGCCAAGAAACAGAAGGCAGATGAACAGCTCCCACTGTGCAGACAATAGCAGTAGTATTGAGATACATCTTCCAGTATCTTCTGTCTCTGTTATCTTACCTCTTTTTCTGTCCTGCTACATAAGTTCAGGTGAGTCATGTAGTGTGACTTGGTGAGACACTAGAACAGAGCAGGGGGAATGAGAGAGAGAGAGAGAGAGAGAGAGAGAGAGAGAGAGAGAGAGAGAGAGAGAGAG